>JAQIVF010000819.1:0-17797 GCA_034698365.1 Steganacarus magnus
TTATCTGTCGCTCATAGTTCAGTGCAAACTCAACGAATTGATGTTTCTGTGCGGTTTTATTGACGATACCGCGTATATTCGTGTCTCGCGTATGACAGTATATGATAAAGAGTGAGAGCAGTACGAGTGGAGAAGTGATACGATGCTGCAAGTCTTTGAGTGTGTGTGTGTTTGTGAATGAATGTGAATGTGCTGCTAAAATATAGCACGAAAACTAGAGTAAACTCAGTAAATCAATAAAACCGCTTTGGTATGCTATAATGTGATTATTATAGACAAGGAGTAAAATATTCTTTGATCAATAAGTGTCAAAGAATTTTATTATTCTCAAAGAATAATTCTTCGAAAAAACCAGGTAATTTTTTCAAATTATATCAAAGAAATTTTCATTAATTCAAAGAATTTTTAAAAAGGACAAATATTTCTATCATAATTTCGTTATTTTTTAAAATCTACTAAATAAATAAGACTAAATGTACAATCTAATCATAATTGTATCATTTCAATGACTAATTTATCAAAAATACACTATTTTATAACGAATTTTAACTATAAATGTAATTTTTAGTCAAAGAAACCTCAAAGAATATGCTATATTTGTTCAAAGAATAAGTCAAAGATTTATCAAAGAATTTTCACCCTTTTAATCAAAGAATTTTTAACTCATTGATTATAGAGTTGTGGGAAAATAAAACAATTTTGTTTTCATTATTATTCGTTCTTACTTTATATGAATCCCTGACAGTATAACTTTGAGTTTGCGACGACTAGTTTCGACACAACAACTTAGCGTCTTTTTCAAGTCATAATGAGAGTCTGTTGTGAGTGTGAAACTTGAAAAAACTTTTTGTTTATTTGTTTGAAGCGAATGGTCACTTGATTCCGAGAGTTAAGGAGCGTTGCGTTAAGTAATAAATAAGTCAAGTTTTTCACTTTACGCTAATTCTTTTAATCTATAGCTGCCCGAGAACCTGCATAGAGTTGATGATGATATTTTCGTTATACTTAAAAAGAATTTACAAAAAAGTTTGGTGATTTTTTAAAAAATATTAAAGATTTTATCAAATTTAATTTTGACTTTGAAAATAATAATAAGATAAATTTTTTAGATATATTAATTGAACAAAATAATAGATTTTTAGAGACAAGCGTATATCGCAAACCTAAACACTAATCGATACTTAAATTTTAAATCGTATAACCCTATATCACATAATTTAGCAGTTGTGTACTCACTAGTATACAGAGCATTTAGATTATGTTCTAAGAATAAAATAGATAATGAATTAAATTATATAAAAAATTCACTTACATTTAATTGCTACCCTCTTTACGTTATTAATAAAATTATTAAGAAAGTTAAAAATAATTTTATTCGTAATAAATTAAATAAAATTAAAGTTTCGTTACCTTTTATTCACGGAAAAAGTGAAAAATTAACTAAAATTTTAAATAAATTTGATTGTCAGGTATATTAAAGCATGTTTTGGAAACCACAAAACTGATAAATCTAAAGAGGCAAATATTATTTATAAAGTTAAGTGTTTTGATTGTCCATTTGAATATATTGGACAAACAAAAAGATTCTTAAAAATCCGAATTCTAGAGCATAAAAATGCTATTCATAGAGATCCGTCAACATCAGCACTTGCTTCTCATTCTTTTATTTATAATCACAGAATTGAATGGGATAACCCAAATTTATTATCATAAAACAAGATAAAAAAAGAACGATTGTTTTTAGAAAATTGGGCTTTAAAAAAGCATCAATTTTCTAATAAACCTTTAATTAATACTGATAGGCCAGTTATTCCGCCACAGTATTACCCCTTTAGGTAAAAAATAAAAAATAAATTAACCATATTTTATCAAAGGATTTTCTAGTTAAAATATAGTTTTACTTAAATAAACTGCACAATAATTTTTAAAATTCTCGAGAACCTGCTCTATGCAGGTTCTCGGGCAGCTAAAGATTAAAAGAATTAGCGTAAAGTGAAAAACTTGACTTATTTATTACTTAACGCAACGCTCCTTAACTCTTGGAATCAAGTGACCATTCGCTTCAAACAAATAAACAAAAAGTTTTTTCAAGTTTCACACTCACAACAGACTCTCATTATGACTTGAAAAAGACACTAAGTTGTTGTCGAAACTAGTCGTCACAAATTCAAAGTTATACGTCAGGGATTCATATCAAGTAAGAATGAATAATAATAAAAATTTTATAACTGACAGTTTAAATGCATTAAAATCAAAATGTGATTTTCGAGTAATTAATTTTGTTTTCGTATTTTAATAAGTGTTGTTTAAATAATTTTTAATTGGAATTGAAATTTAATTATTGGCACAATACAGCGAAGCGCGATAAATAGAAGTCGATTTGATTGTGGCAGCAGTGCGTCAAATTCATTTGACTTTATTACTACTACAGAGTTAAATAATAAATTTCATTAACTGTTTCAGTAAAACATTTACTGGGTTTCAATTTATTCTACACTAAACTATTGTTGTTTAAATATGAACATTTCAATTTAAATTGCATTTTAATTTGAATATTTTCATTAATTTGACTTAAAATACATTTTTATTTCTATTTTCAAATTTCTTTTAATTTAAATTGCATTTTTAGAAAAACCAGACCTAACCGAATTTTAATTATTAGTTAAGAATATTGTTTATAATTTAACCTTTAAAAATTATTTTAAACATTTTTCAAGACTTAATAATAGATTTTTGAACCAAAACCGAAAATTCAGCCTAAATTATTTTTTAATAAATTTTTAGGATATTTTTGTAAAAAATAATTTTGACTTTCATTCTTTAATTTCTTTCAATAAATTGAAAAAATTTTGTATTTATTTAAGTCTATTTTAAATTTACTAAAAGTTCTATAAATACTTTTCATTTTATAAACTTTTCTTTATGCTTATTACTAGGGATTTGAAAATCGTTAATTAACGATTTCTTTTAAACGTAATAATTCCTCATAAAATATGGCATATATACACAGTAAAATCCAAATAAGCAATTTTTAAACAAACGATTGAAACGAATCAAACGATTATTGAGGAATCCAACGATTTCTAAAAAACTAAACGATTTCAAACGATTTTCATCTTTCACTTATTTAAGCCTTCAAAATAGAATAAACAATACAGAATGTACAAATATTTTAAAAATTCCTAAATTAAAAGTCAAAAGTATGTTTTATTTCATCCAAAAAAGTATACTTAACTCAAAAAACTTAAAATTAAAATTTTAAACTTTATTAAAATGATGCTAAAAACATTTTATAAGATATAAAATGCATTTTATAGAGATAATAAAAAAAAGTTTACTGAATAAATTCTAAATTTTACACTATTCTGCATTTAATTTAATTTTTCTAATCAAATTAAAAAATTTTTATCAAACGATTTTCCAAACGATTTTAAAAGTTTTTATAAACGAATAACAAACGATTTTGCACCCTTTTTTCAAACGATTTTCAAATCCCTACTTATTACATTATTCATTTTAAAAATCATAAAAACGGGACACTCAAATATCTGATTTTTTACAATAACAGGACACAGTATTTTTTGACCAAAAACCGGATTTTCTTGTCAAAAACTGGAAAGGTGGCAAGGGTAGCTGTAATTCTTTGATTTTGTGTGTTTATGAGTGAATCTGAATGTGAAAGCTACTAAAATTATAGCACAAAAACTAGAGTAAACTCAAAAATCAATAATACTGCTATGCTATGCTATAATGCGATTATTATAGAATTATGAGAAAATAAAATCTTATATTAGATTACAAAGCTTAAAATTTAGTTGTGATATACCAATAGTTATTATTATTAAGAAGTCATATTTAAAATACCAAAATAATACCGTAATTTCATCTATAAGATGACCATTGTTCTTATCACAAATCTGTCACAAAATTTTATAGAGTGTATTAGTTTGTTTATTTCATTTTTTTCGTATATAGCCCTGAGCTATGTTGTAAACATGGTATGATTATTTAAACCAATAACAACACTCATATAAAACTTGTATAAAAAAGTTATTTCAGGGTAACATACGCTTTTCTTTCAACATAATTCAAATTAACTTACCGGTAATAATAAAACAAAACTAAAAGTTGTTTTGAACTGATTACATTGTATTATATCGCCTTATTATTAGGTAAAAATTATTTTATATTTTATTTTTTATTTGCTTTAAAATTATATTCTCTAATAAATTTCATTTATCAAATATTTGTTAACCTATTTCATTCAAAACTTTTAGGTTTATTATATTTCAATTAAAAAGTAAAACGTTTTATTTTGTTTGTTTTTCAGTCGAAAAAAGTGACTTATTTGTTAAATTTTTTTGTTAAGTTTTATAAATTTTTTGGTGTGTAAATAAGTCGCCTAATGTGCTATAGCCGAAACATTGCGCACTTTAAACCGTTAAACTGTCGAGAAAAGGTTATAAAATATTTGATAATAATCATTAACCATTTTGAAATTAAAAATTTACCATTAGATTTTGTGAAATCCATATCATTTTATTTTTTTAATAAATTAGCCATAATTATTAAAATAAACTTTAATATTTATTTAGTTAAAAATTGCAAATACTATATTAATTTCATTTGATAATATTTATTTTAATAATTTTAATATTGAGAATTACATTGGTTACAAAAAATCAAAGAGAATGATTTTTACTGCTAATAACTTTTAAATTTACACGTTATTATGGTGTGTTCTATATTCAAAAAAAAAAGCTTTTATAGCCCTCTATCGATATATACAAAATTTTTTGTCTAAACAAACATACACGCGCGAAAGGCCAGTCCCGAACCTGTCGGCCAAATAAAGGCCCACCCGATCGCACACGACACTTGTCCAAACCTATCCAATATTAGCCGACCCTACCCGACTCCACCCGGCCCTATCCGACACTACATACCCCTTCCCCATTTGACCCCACCCTAACTTACCCTATCCGACAAAACCCAACCCAAACAACCCAATCCCTCTTCTATATAAGTTCATCACCCTTTAATTCTATTTATAACCCTGCTCTGCCCAACTGTACCTTACCCTAATCTTAAATTATGTTTTAAAATTGTAATTTGCACTATTTGTACTGCAATAAGACCTAAGGTCAATGATATAAATGTTAATGGGGTTTTTTAAAAAATTCCATCCCCAACCCTTATAGTGGGCGCCCCTTTATCGATATTGCCCAATTTGCACTTCACTCTTCGTTCTGAGTTCAATGATATATATCTTGATTGTGTAACAAAATTACCCACCCTAATCTCCAAAGTGGGCGATCGCTACCTCACTACACACCTAATTTCACACACCTCTTCTACTTGAGTTCAATGATATACATGTTGAGGGGTTTTCTCAAAAAAAATTTTCCCACCCAAACCCCATAGGGGGCCATCACCTCGAGACCCCATTTTGTGCACTCCCCTCATTAACCTGAGTTCAATGATATATATGTTGTTGGGGTGGGGCCCCCAGGGAAGGAGCCTATAAAGGAAAGACGCATATACTGACTACAAAAACCTAATTTGGTATCAAAATTAAAGAACCTTATCTAAATGTTCAATGATGTTATCGAATAGTGAAGCGCTAAATCAGAGTTATGTTGGAAGCTTAGGTCCAAAATTATGTTACGATCTGAACGGATTTGCATGTCAACGCGTGAAAGTCATTGCTAACGTAACAGTCAATGAAACTAAAGCTATAAATATCAAAAATACTATTTAACTAGAGTTATAAATACCAACACAAGCCTTGTAACTGGAATTTACTATAAGTTTGAGAATAAAATGTACAAATCATTCAGTTTGAGTCACTTTGGGAATGAAAGTATTGATACACATCTATTTAAACTCCTCTTTAGTACAAATTAGTTGCATATATATTTCGCATAAAAATTTTACAACTGAACACTTCTTTTTATTAAGACTGAAAATTCGAAAAAAGGAATTAAACAAAAATCTTGACGAATCTCTTAAAATTGAATTAAATTTATTTAAATATAGGAACTTTGCGCACACAGAAGAATAAATTATAGCAATCGTTACTATGAAGACAATTCGGTGTCAATTGAAGCGCATTCCAATACATTCATATTTATTGAACACAACGGAACGTATCGTATAAAAGAGAAAAATAGGTTAAAAGAGTTTGTGGTTTATAACAGTAATGTTGCGCGTCTTTTTAACTGTTTAAATGAAAGTCGACAGGATTTTTGTGATCGAAATTACGAGAAATTCGATTAATATATATGTGGAAAATTGAGAAAATCGATAAAACGAGCTTTCATCAGATTAGTGGTTACACTTTGGACAGATTTTCATTAGGATTAAGAAATTGGGAATATGAAATGGTGTTAAAATCACATCGTTAGGTCTGTATAAGTATAGGGAAAACTACACACCGAATGACAAAACATTATGGTGTTTCAATTTCGATGATTTAAAACTGAATGGCGAGTTGTATGACATCGAACTCACTGATAATATCGACACTTTGATCACAAAACACACGACAAATTTAATCGAAACACTTTCGGTCATTAATGACAGTCCTGCTAAGAGATATTTGGATTCATTCACAATGAGAAACGAAAAAAATGAATAGATAAGTGTAGTGTATGTGAACTCTGTCACATCACTATTAGTATGCGATTTTCCTACTCATGTTATGACTTACTTATTAGTCATTAATGCTTTCACAGCTTTGCTGTTTGTGTATAAAAGCATTCACATTGTTATTCATGTTAATCAGTATTTCATTAGCAGTCATTATGTAGCATTTAATATGTAGCGTTTATTTGTATTATATCTGTATTCAATAAAGAAATCACTTTCATATAATACATTGTGTGATATTGCTATACTTTTATTGCTGGTTCGTTAACGTGTATCTTGTGGTGCAGACCACAAGCGGTCAGTGCTCTCTCAGTGGAGAGCACGCATTAACGCGGAATCTCTACTTCGCATCTCCTACTTATCGACCGCTCATACACAACAATAAGTAAATCAAGTTCACAGTCGAATTTAGTTTCAAATTCATTAGACAAGGCTGCATTGAAATCAATATCCAAATCATTAGCGGATGCGAAATCACTGTCAGAATCAGCGTCACTATCGCATTCCGTATCTCAATCAAACATCCGCTACAAACAGACATACAATCAACTACAATATCATCTACAAATATCAACTCTTACTCAGATGCAAAGTCAAACACTATAAGCGGTTCAACTTCTGGTGGATTTAGTTTTTTGGTTTTAGCGAGTTCTGAGAGCACAGAGAGCCTCATAGCGGATCGTTCTTTTAGCGAAACAAATAAAAATACTCTCACAAAGTCTAATGAAGTGAGTAACAGTCAAAGCTTAGAGCACACTAGAATTTACGAACAAAGTGGTAGCGACGCTGTTTCTCAAGAGTTTAGTCTAAACAACCAACTGACTTGAGACCATACTAACCAGAAATCAAGTGAACAAATCATACACACAAACAAGTGGTAATACAATCAAGTGGTAATAAAGAGTGTAAACAAAAAGAAAAATCCTATGACACGAGAAGAGATTATAGTAATACCATAACACACTTATACCTTATCGATAAAACAATACATGTTCAGCTGTTTTATGCCATCAAATTAACATCATTTCATTAATTTGTTTCAGGAATTAAAGTTCTCCTATAATATTCTGCTCAGATTTAGTGCAACAGGATTGCGACTGAAAAAACAAGGAACTAATGAGTGGCAAACTCTTGATTCAGATGCGGTTAGACTTATACTTGAAAAAAGTGGATTTCCTGGATAAATATATGATTAAAATGATGAATATGTGCCGGGCCTCAACGTGTCGGGACTAAGTCGGGCTCGGGCCTAAAAATTTTAATAATTTGGGAGTCTAGTCAGTATATTAGTCGCTATTAATGTCCTTCAGTCATCTTGTAGTCCTATTTTCTGGTGTCTCGACGAAGATATTAAGCACAGACGCGCACAAAGGATGCGATAAGAGAACAATACATTGATGTAATTGATAAATCATAAATTTTAGTAATTTTTGCATCGTATATGTTCACTAAAGTGAAGAGTATTTAGAGATAAAAACACACACAGCTGCAGTAAACAACTGAAACAATGATACTATATGTGATGAGTGAGAACGATTGGAGATGAAGTGATGCGATGCATGCGTCAAGTATTGTTGTTGTCAAGTCCTTGAATGTGAAGGCTGCTTAAAAATAGAGCAGAAAACTAGTGCGAACTCAAAAAACAAAACAATCAATAATACTACTGATGCTATCGCGCACAACAATATAACCACAACACTCACGCACACAACACATGCGATGATATAAATAAGAGTGTGATTTGTTATTATTATGATACGTAATGTTTTAATTGTTTTTAATGTTTTGAAGGAAAAAATAGAAATACATCTTATTCTTGTGTTTGAGAAAATGTTTAACCCAATAGTAAAGTATGCTTTAAAGGTAACACTTCTCTGGTCAATAAACTAAAACTGGTCATAAAGTGTTTGCACGCATCATCAATCAATAAACCACACACACACAGATCGTCATAGTTTCGTACACTGACAGTAATTGGAATTTAAAACTCGCATTAAAATCCCTATTATACGCATAATTAGTCGGATAATAATATTTCCTACCACTTGGACTAATGTCCTGCAAATCTGAATATTTTTATCCATACATTTCACATAACATAATATTGAATTAAACTCTCAAAATAAAAAAAAACTCTTTTAATATACGCTTATTTAGTCGTGAAATCATATTGCGGAGCACTTGGCGTATATTGCGGTGGAGTATCTGAATAACTCGGAGGCTGTTCTGATTGTGGTGATCCACCGTATACTGCCATACTAGCATTGTATTGTTGCTGCTGTTGTTGTTGTTGTTGCGGATACTGATAACCAATAACAGTTGTCGGATATAATGGAATCACAGTTTGTGGCATTGGCTGTGTTGTCTCTATACTGACCATTGGGTGCGCATTCAATCGCTCTCCAATTTTTTTCAGGTTTAAAGTGAACCAAAACGATAGTATAGTTACCGCGAGATTGACCACTGCTAAGCAGAAACCTTTGAATTTGATCACAAACGGGCAGATATTGATGAATGTATAGCATGACATCATTGCGGTGAATGCAGTCGATAGACAGAGATCTTCCATGTATGCGCCAATTATGCCCATTAAGCAGAAACAAATGAATACAAATGCTGCGCAAAATATAGCCTTTTTTAGATTATTCTGTAAAAATGGATTCAAAAAGTGTAAATAGAATTAAGTTACGCGTTCTCTAAAAAAATAACATAAAATAAAAGAGAATTACCTTAATAACCTCTGCATTAACAATAACTGATCCACTTTTAGTACCACTTTGTTCTCGCATATTAATAGTGGTTTCTTGTTTAATATGAGTGATGATTGATGTATTTTCATATTCATTATAAATACTTTCGGCGAAATAAGCAGGTATTAGTAATACTATGATCATTAGTAGTGTATACGACACGCAAACCGCAAATAAAGTCCATTTTCTAATCTTAAAACCACGTGTGTCGCGAATATCCGTCATCATTTGTTGCAGTGCCCTATTGGCGATTGCGCTGCACAGTGTTCTAAACACACAGTTTAAGAAACAAAGAAAAGTTATTGACAAAACAACGTATAATAAATCTTCCATCGTTTATGTTTATAATAGACGAAAGTTTTCTAGACGCAAATTGTATTACAAATAAAATAAAATTGTGTTACAAATATGTGATCAGAAGTGAGGAAAATGGAGATGTTTTGAGTAATGTTTTGTTACCAAATCCATGGGTGAGTGAGTGTGCGCGAAGTGAATGTGAATGTGAAGCTTATAAAGATGATCATTTTAACGGTTAACTTTTAATCGGTTAATGTTAACACACGTTAAATACTCTCAAATACTATTAAACTGAATAATTATTGAGTTTTAGAATCTCAATATGAACAGTGCAAAAGCAGTCTATTAAATAAATAGTTATCTTTTGCGTACTGTTAAAATCACTTTAAATTAACGTTGGGTTTCTTCTCAAGTATTTTAAAGAATTCCGCGTCTCAGTGTTGTAAAAATTAAGAATAAATTTTTCTCGAACTTTAATTTTCAATGATTTAAATTTATAAAATTCTTGCTAAAATTTCGAATTTTGGTTGATAACTATAATTTGGATTTTATTCAGTTAAAAAATTTTTTGTTTTAAAAGTAGAGTTGTGACAGATATGGCTCAAAGATTACGGTCAAAGCTGATTTAAACAACTTAAGCATATATTAAGTTTATACTTTAGTCTTCTTAAATTTACTCAAACTTTTTAAATCAGGATCATATTTATTCAGTCAACGTAATTATTATTGTTCAATTAAAAAAAATGCTATTTATTTATCATCTAATTTTCTAAAAGCAATTTACATAAAATTATTAGATAATTTTGCTATACTTAATAAATTTATAAATAGACAAATCAAACTATCAATATTGATGCGTGTAATTTTACTGTAAAGATAAATTAAAGAAAACACAATGAAAACTTTAAAATTAGGCTTACTTTTTTTAATTTAGCACAACACAATTGAATAAAATTATATAAAAATATACGAATTTTGGATTTGAGGTGGATTTCTGTTTAAATGATCTAAACTGTTCTTAAGATGGTTGAGAACTGACGTCATAAGTGTTTTTCGAGTATTGTATAATACTCTGAAATGGTAAATAAAGTGATAAATAAGAGGTCAGTCCAGGTGTTTGTGACACTTTTATGGTGACTGCCTATTATCTAATATAGACTGAAGGGATTTGTGATAAAAATAGCTGTTGATAATGTTAAATGTTAGGTATTCTTGGAATGTCAGAAATAACATCTGATCCACATCATTCCCCAAACCTTAAAAAAAGTTATCGCTAACTTTAAAGTATTAACCCCTAATTAATTCTATTATTAATTAACATAATTTTTGGAGGGACTCTTCACCTTAATTCCATTTCCGTATTTACATGTAATACTCATTGATCAACACAACAATTATCAACGCAACAAAGTAAGTATTTCTCTTGATTGAAACAATTAATTGATTAAATTAAATTATTTATTTTATTTTATTATAAAAGATGAACGAATGATTCAATTTTTTGACCTTTAATAATATTAAAAGATATACAACCATTATCTCGATAGCGAATTCACAATCAATGGCTTAAATAATCATATTCTGGCTCTTGGATCCAAACTGGAAAAAAGCTCAACTTGACCAATACTAAGCTTGAATTGGCCGAAACCAAAACAAATTTAACTGCATGTGAGACCGAACGCGATGAATCTGTTCGAAGATCTCGCTATCGTAAGTCCACAATTCGAAATTTGATAAAGCACAGGTATTAGTGTTTAATTATGCTTTGATTTTTTTTTCAATTATATTTAGACACGCATCGCTCGAATTCTACAATAATATTTGTGCGGAAAATGGGATATCCTTTAGATGACGCGAAAAATTCTTGGCTTCAAATCCAAATTCTATTGATTTGGATAAGTAATATCTATCAGATAATGGAAATCTCGTGATCGATGAGAACCCGAGTTGTGAGATGCGTGTGCGACCACAATATTCTCGCCAAAGCACTGCTGATGAATGATGCAGTTTCTGAATCTGAATCCATCGCTGATCAACGCAAATACTTCTCTAGCCGTAAGAGATCGAGATCGGATTCAAACAATAAACGTATGTTCTTTTTCTTTTTCTTTAGTTATTCTGTTAAAAAATGATTAAAAGTAATAATTTTATTTAAATTAATTTAAAAAGTATTTTTTTGCAATTTTAAGGTATAGAATACTTAATAGTTTTAATCACGGGTACTCTTAAAAATAACAAAGCAAATAAAAAATTATTTACCTCAGAAACCTCTGGACCAACACTAACTGATTTAGTATTAGTGATATTTCTTTTTGCCACAATAATCATATTAATCTTTGTTTGACGTTTAATATAAATAATTACTGTATTTCCATATTTATTATTAACATAATTAGCAAAATAACCAGGCATTAGTAAAACTATGATCATTAATATAGTATATATAAAGCAAACCGCAAATCAAAATTAAAATTAAAACTAAATCATAATATTTAAATAATTAATTTTTAATTTTTTAAATATTTTAATAATTATATAAAACTGTAATATTAATCATAAATAAAAAATAATGTTTACATTTAAATGGTAATCAGGGCAAAAAATCACCCCAATAGCCGCAACCTTGAAAGCTTATAGATACTTTTAAGTTGATGAATGTGTGTGTTAGTGAATGTGAACGCGGCTAAAAATACATCATATAAACCAGAGCGAACTCAAAAAACAATTACAAATACACTACTGCTGATGCTATGCGCACAATCATTTAACACGATCACTAAGGACCGGATTTTTCGGTCAGAAAAAATTCTTTTTACGGTCGGTTATCAGTTGAAATAAAGCTCAAAATCGCTTAAATTTTTCGGTTAACTTTTTTTTATAAAATTTTACATAATAAATAATTTATATCTTATTATATTTAACATTTCGATATTTTCTTGTGTAAAAGTAAGTCTATTTCTCTTAAAAAACTTTTATACATCGAAAATGAACGCTCAACCTCAACAGAAACTAATGGCGCAAAACATGTAATTAATTTGTGTTCAAATGATTTATCTATTGAGGTAAACTTCCCGATATAAGGGTTCTTTTTTAATGAAGAATTTAACTTATTTAACGCATTTTCGTTATCCATCAGTTGATCTTTAAAATTTAATAATCATTAATGATTTAATAGTTGAGACAACACAACGAAAACTGACAAATTTTAATAATATTCCGTGCATTTCATTTGAGTTAAATAATTGCTTGAGATTTTTCAGGAAATTTTAAATAAAATATTTAACTTTTTCGAAGTTATCAATATAATAATACACTGTTTCTAGCCAAGTGCCACAGCGTGTTATTACAGGTTTCGGTGGCAAAGGTAGTGCTGTTTCCTTTCTGAAAATTTTCTGCCGATGTTTTGATTTTGGCAACACTTTCTTTATAGCAGAAATAAATTGTTATTATCTCTTAAGGTCTCAGAAACTCTGTGCACTGCGTGGACTAAACACGTGTTATGATGCAAATTTTTAAAAGAGCCTTCTTTTAAATTTTTAAATGCTTTTATCATAAAACTAGCCTGATCGGATACAACTAATAAAACTCTAGAAAAATGTATTTTTTCAGGCCAAAGTTGTTGACATGCATGTGTAAATGATTCAATTGTAGAATTATTAGTTTCTTCTACAAATCATGTTGATAGAAGCATTGGTGTTGATTACCATATAATAAACTAACTAATATATTAACGACAAAGTTTTGAGCTCTGTTACTGGTTTCATTAATTATAAAATAAACATAGTTATCACCAATTACTGATCGACTATTACTAATTTTTTCAATATATAGTGGTTTCGCATAATTTTTGCGCACTGTACTCTCATGAGGTATATGCCTACTACTAATATCACTTAAAAATTGGCGATATGTTGGATTACTAAGTTTTTTATTAGGATTGTCTGCTTCTATTAATACTCTTGCAATTTGTGCAAAGAATTTGTTTGTTTCGTTTACTTTTTTCTTATTTAAGTTTAATGATTCTTAAATTAATAATAACGTTTCTTTTTTTTGTTTTGTTTATGTTTTTTTGAATTAATTTGTTCAGACACTCTGCTGGCAACGTGTTGTGGCGTATAATTAACATTTTCATTAAATATGACACAAATAAAAAATTTTTCCGTCGATCTTGAAAGAGTTTCGATCTTTAATAATTTCACATTTTAAGTTTTTCATTTATTGATTTACTAATTTTAGATATTTAAAATAAACAAATACACATAAAACAAACACACGTGTGAACTGTATATTTAAAAACGCAAACGTGATTTATGAATTTCGGTTCAAAAGTTTCATTTCGGTCGCTAACTTATAATTCGAATTTTTTTGTTAAGTAAATTAACTTTTAAAAGCATCACTTTGCCTCGAAATGTGTTAAAAACAACTCTAACCGAACTTACGATATAAAAAACCTGTTCGGTTTAAACCGAAATATACGGTCCTTAACGATAACACACACATGCTATGCTATGATGTGATTATTAGAGAATTTTATGTAGAAAAACATCTTTGTTTTCGTTTTTTAATATATGAAATAGAGTGCTCAATGTTATTTGTAAAAATTGAAAATGAAAAGATTGTTAGAAATTTATTATATTTATTAAAAGAAATATAATGAAAAAAATAATATTACAATTATCAAAATTAAATAAATACTGTTTTCTACATATTGTGAACGCACTCATATAATCTTATATATGTACGCATTTGTGTCATTAGATTACTATCAATGGGTTTATTAATTATTCGATGTTACAGTTAAGTTTTATTAATAGAAATATGTTTATACTATAATGTAACTAACTATAAAACATTTAAATAATTATATAAAACGGTAATATTAATCATAAATAAAACAAATAAAGTTTACATTTAACTGGAATTCCGTGACTAAAATCGCCCCAACGGCACATTTATAGCTTATAACTTTTTTTTGCGCAGTGAAATGCGAGTTCGATTTTAAGTATTCCAAAAACTGTTATCACTAAGAATTTTTAGTGAAATTTCTCAGATTTATCACCAAAAAATAAAATTTATCTCAATGTTACTTTTAAGGAAGACATATGCTCTCTTAATGTGCAATCTATTAAGTACATAATGACTGCCACTAATACACGATTTGCATAATAATTTACAACATTAGATATAAATTAAATGTCTAAATACTTGACACGTTATAATTTATATTGATCTAATGTAAACAAAGACTGCAAGATATCCTAACTATTAATAACTAATAAACTAATTAAAAATAAAAATAAATTTAAAAATTTGAATAAAACAATAAACTCTTCATTTTTAAACGAATAACGTTTAAAGTTGCTGTCAAACTTAATATGTGTAAAAGAAGGGTTTATAATCGTTACGATATCTGGCAGTGTTTGAGTGTTACAGTAATTAATACTGATTTATCCATATATATAGTGAATATAATTTGAATTAAAATCTCAATATATATTTCTCATTTAAACTAAAATCTTATTTAATCGGGTAATCATTTTGCGGATTGTACAGCAGTTGTGTGTTTGAATAATTCGGTAACGGTGTCTACGACCCATAACACCATCATTGCTGCAGTTGTTGAAATGTTTTCGGCATTGGCTGTGTTGTCTGTATAGTGACCATCGGGTACGCATCCAATTGTGTTCCAACTTGTTTAAGTTCTCTATAGAACATAAACGCCAGTGTTATTATACCGACGCTCACCAAATGCAGTCCGTGTGAAGTGATGCGTTGGTGTATATGAGTGAATTTGAATGTGTGTGTATATGAGTGAATGTGAATGTGCTGCTAAAATAATAGCACGAAAATTCAATAATACTACTATGCTATGCTATAATGTGATCAAACAAATAGAAAATAAAACAATTTTTGTTTTTGTCTTTGAATTACCGTTCTAATTAAATTTTAAAAATAGAAATGGAATGTCTCTGCATTAGATTTTGCTACTTTAATCCCGGTGAAACACTTAGAAATGCGCAAACTGTTCTCATATTAACTGAAATACAATCATTCACTCTGTTGTGCATGAGCAGCCTTGTAGTTTAAGTCGCTTAGTAACGATTATGATTAGGCACATAATTTAGCTTTAAAATATAAAACTGCAAAATACCTAACTCGTAAAGAATTAAGTCTTTAATGTATTTCCATAAGTCTTGGACATCCATTTTATCACATATGTATTTTTAGTAAAGATCCACTCTGATGCTTATAATGGATCTTTTAAGAAAAACCTTTATTACTTTTATCATTATAATATAAGAGAAATTTGCTGGTATTATAATGTATTGCAATATCCATTGAAACCATACAATCCAGACTTTGAAAATAAAAAATATAATTGTGAGTTTTATGGTTTATTCGAGGCTGCAAATCAAACAATTTGCGGAACAGTTAGTTTAGTATCAACAGGTTTTCTTTTGCAAATGGTTTTACAATTTTTGGTTTTAATTTTTCTCCTGATCTTAATGATGGCGCTGATTTATAAGGATATCTGTAATTATTAATTTATGGAAACTTACGAAATGAGATTAAGTTTCAAAAAGCTGTTGTTGAGGCTATAATTGTATTTGTTTAATGTGAGCTTTATAATTATATAAAACAGAACTTGAAGATGATCAAATAGCAAATCATGATCATAGCAATAGATCAGGGTTATATTAAAGACCAGCTTATGTAGAATTTAATCTTAGCAACAGTGTTAAAAATTAACTTTCTATATATATGCATATTCTTATGGGATATTATTCTCATTTCAATAAAAGCGTTATCTATCTATCAATTCAAGGAATGTAATATAAGCTAACAAATAAAAAATATTTAGCTGGCATTAAAGTTTTGGACAGCTTCAACTTTATCGCTTCATTTTTAGCTGTATTAACAGACAAATTGGCTAAATATAGGGAATTCAAAGTGACTAAAAATGTTTTTAAATCGATATCCTGCAAATGTTACAAATAACAACTTTAACATACTCTTTCCAAAAGGTGTATACTCTTATCAATGGGTTGAATGATATCTTTTAAATGTTTGAAAAAACTGAGTTGCAAAATAAAACAAAGTTTTACTAATCCTAAACATTGGAAGGAATCAATGACGAAGATTATTGTTATGATATGGATGTTTGGAACTTATTAAAGTGTAATACCTTCGGTGATTATCACAATAATTAACTGATTTTTGACTCTTGTTTGTTATCAAATATATTTGAAATGTATGCTTGGAAAAAAATAGTTTTTTTACCAGGCAGATTTTTATAGTTTGCCTGGATTATCATTTTCAGCTGTTTAAAATATACTAAATTTTAGTTGGAGTTATTAACTGACATAGATATTGTAATGTTTTTTGAAAAAAAGCATTAGAAATGCAGTATGTCAAGTGACAAAACCACAAGCAAATGTGAATAGTAAGTATATGGAAAATTTTAGTCCTACTGAAATTACAGAGTTTTTATTTAATGTGCAAAATCAATCAATCACAAATCATATGTGATTAGCAGACTTTCAATGTTTAAACGACGAAGAAATAGAAAATTTAATCAAATAAAATCATAGCTAAAAAAATTTTTAGATTACTTTGAAAATTTTTTAAAGAGTGAGAAAACAAATTTACAAGATACAACATGGGTAAATTACTAAAACTTGACAAAATTTTTAAAAAAATTTATTTCCATATCAAAAATAAAATCATTTGAATCAGATCAAAACTTTACAATCAGCTAAATTAATTAATCTAATCAGAATATTATATTGAGTCATGTTAAAAATTTATTAAAAAAATCAAAATACATACAAATTGCATAAGTTGAGCAATAAACGATTTAAATGAATATTATATTGAGTTATGTTAAAAATTTATTAAAAAATCAAAATACAAAAAAATTGCATAAGTTGAGCAATAAACGATTTAAATGAACATTATATTGAGTTATGGTAAAAATTTATTAAAAAATCAAAAAACAAACAAATTGCATAATTTTGTTGTTTGCCAGTGTCGCTCTTAAGCTAACGAAGGGCTAGGGGTTAGGATCTACTCACGAGATCTCGATTTGTTATGTACTG
>JAQIVF010000820.1:0-17792 GCA_034698365.1 Steganacarus magnus
TGAATTATTATGGCCAAAATGATGGCTTTATTAATATAGAAATTAAATATGTTTGGATCGTATATAGATCAGATTAAATTTAATAATTATAAAGTTCTTTATATACTTTAATAATTTAATTTATTTTGTGCCACTAAAAGGGTGAATTAGTCTTAAAAATGATGGCTTTTTTAATTATGAAAATTGCATTGTCTTGACATATAGATATGATTAAATTTAATAATTATAAAGTTATTTTAATATTTTAATATTTTAATTTATAAACGCTGAGTTTGTGCCACTAAAAGGGTGAATTATTATGGCCAAAATGATGGCTTTATTAATATAGAAATTAAATATGTTTGGATCGTATATAGATCAGATTAAATTTAATAATTATAAAGTTCTTTATATAATTTAATAATTTAATTTATTTTGTGTCACTAAAAGGGTGTATTAGAGTATTAAAAATTATGGAATTTTAATTATGAAAAATGCATTGTCTTGACAAATATAGATATGATTAAATTTAATAATTATAAAGTTCTTTTTATACTTTAATTATTTAATTTATAAACACTGAGTTTGTGCCACTAAAAGGGTGAATTATTATGGCCAAAATGATGGTTTTATTAATATAGAAATTAATTATGTTTGGATCGTATATAGATCAGATTAAATTTAATATTTATAAAGTTCTTTATATACTTTAATAATTTAATTTATTTTGTGTCACTAATAGGGAGAATTAGAGTCTTAAATATGATGGCTTTATAATTATGAAAAATGCATTGTCTTTACGAATATAGATAAGATTAAATTTAATAATTATAAAGTTCTTTTTATACTTTAATTATTTAATTATAAACACTGAGTTTGTGCCACTAAAATGGTGAATAATTATGGCCAAAATGATGGCTTTATTAATATAGAAATTAAATATGTTTGGATCGTATATAGATCAGATTAATTTTAATAATTATAAACTTCTTTATATACTTTAATAATTTAATTTATTTTGTTCCACTAAAAGGAAGAATTAGAGTCTTAAAAATGATGGCTTTTATAATTATGAAAAATGCATTGTCTTTACGAATATAGATATGATTAAATTTAATAATTATAAAGTTCTTTTTATACTTCAATTATTTAATTTATAAACACTGAGTTTGTGCCACTAAAAGAAAGAATTATTATGGCCAAAATGATGGCTTTATTATTATAGAATTTAAATATGTTTGGATCGTATAAAGATCAGATTAAATTTAAAAATTATAAAGTTCTTTATATACTTTAATAATTTAATTTATTTTGCGCCACTAAAAGGGTGTATTAGAGTCATAAAAATGATGGATTTTTAATTATGAAAAATGCATTGTCTTTACGAATATAGATATGATTGAATGTAATACTTATAAAGTTCTTTTTATACTTTAAATATTTAATTTATAAACGCTGAGTTTGTGCCACTAACAGGATGAATTATTATGGCCAAAATGATGGCTTTATTAATATAGAAATTAAATATGTTTGGATCGTATATAGATCAGATTAATTTTAATAATTATAAACTTCTTTATATACTTTAATAATTTAATTTATTTTGTTCCACTAATAGGGAGAATTAGAGTCTTAAATATGATGGCTTTATAATTATGAAAAATGCATTGTCTTTACGAATATAGATAAGATTAAATTTAATAATTATAAATTTCTTTTTATACTTTAATTATTTAATTTATAAACGCTGAGTTTCTGCCACTAAAAGGGTGAATTATTATGGCCAAAATTATGGCTTTATTAATATAGAAATTAAATATGTTTGGATCGTATATAGATCAGATTAAATTTAAAAATTATAAAGTTCTTTATATACTTTAATATTTAATTTATTTTGTGCTACTAAAAGGGTGAATTTGTCTTAAAAATGATGGCTTTTTTAATTATGAAAAATGCATTATCTTGACGAATATAGATGTTGTAAGCGTGCCGACACAGTAACGCTAATTAGGCCACACTACTGTACGAAACGCTACACGATATTTATTGAGATCTCTCTCGGGTCCGTTCTGCTCGAGGCTCGCAATCGAAACCAAATCCTCACACACTGTTGGAGATTTTGTTACCATAGAGTTTTCAAGTTTAAGTGTGGTAAGAAAAATGTATTTTATTTTGATTTTATAAAATTGTAATTTAATTTTATTAGTATTACCCCGTTTACTTTGCATACTTTTAAATTATTTACAAAAATTATAAATAATAAAATTAACCCATATAATAACAATATCTAACTTCTATCCCTTTGTTTTTAGAGTTTAATGTGCTTCGATGTTTTTTAAAGTAATGTGCTTAAATGTTATTTAGTGTAATATGTTGCTCAGCAACTGTTTTCTTCTTACCACAGGACAAAAAATGATTTAGATTTTTATTTGATATGAAATGATAATACAAATACTAGTGCATTACAATTTATTGCGAGTGCAGGTCTGTGTTCGATGAGAAAAAACTCAGAACTTAAATAACATGATTTCAAAGTACTGTATAGATAATAGATGTTTGAAAATTTTAAATTACTATATAAAATAGTTTCATAAGTCTCATGTCAGTATCACTGTTTTTCAAATATTTCATATTTTTTAAATGAAGTGTCTAATATAATAGAAATAATCATGAAACACACTTGTAATCTAAAAATACAATAAACAATTTATTATATATTGAAAATTTCTTATTGGTTGTATAGTTTCATGATTAAACATTAAACTACAATGTATTGCAATCATATAAATGTAGTGTGGGATAGGATGGTGTGAGCTAATAGTCTCTTATGAGTTTGTTGCGCGATTATCTAATTGATTTGATGGTGCATTTTGTTACGGCAATTTAGGTGTACATACAAACACATACAAATCTGTATAGCAGTCGATTTAAAAGCTTTTGTTGCAAATACCGCTCTAGTGTTGTGCAGAGCAATATATTGTTGTGTGCATGTAATAGTGAGCTCTCATTATTGCTGATTCAATCAATCGACTCATGCTATTATGCGCTATTTTGCTTACGAGTTGCAACTAATTCGCTGTCATTCTAATCCATTTTAGTTTACGGTAAAAACATGCACACGTAAAACAAAGTTTAACTTAATTGTATTGCGCTTTATATCTCTTATCATTTATTTCATTGATACTTACTTAGCGGACAGACATAAAAAAATAATAACAATAAAATAAAAACTCAGATAAATACGTAAGAAAAAAAAGAGAGAGAAATATATGGACAATAGCTGTATAAGATCGCTAATAATTTATAATAAAAGTTTTATTTAAGCTTTAGCTTAATTACGATCATCTAATAGAATGTATGATTATTAGTGGTAGGTTTTCAGTGCCGTCACGTATTGCATCGAACAGAGAGTTATTATGTTCGCGTTTCACGTTCACATACATAATTGATGCTCTGATAGATTCAGTGACGGTTAAATATCTTCACAGCACACACAAGTTGAATAACCGAAAATTTTATCCCCTATTGTTTTTACCCCAATTCGCTCGCAACTGTAATCAATCATGAATAAAAAATGTTTAATCTAAATGAGAAATGAAGTTTTCGTCGATTCGTGTGATAAAAGTAAAAGCTTTGCCGAAACCAGGGTTGAGGTTCACTTCAGCACTGAATTTATCAATTATGTCTAATTTAAAACATATTACTAAACAATGCGAGTAATAAAACTCTTTAGTATTCGCTGAAAAACACTAAATACATTTTAATGTAATAAAATCTATTCTCTTTTCAATGGTATATTTGCGTGCAATACATAGTTTGAACAATTTTCAAGTAAAACTCGTGACAAAATCTCTTATTTTAAAGATCTTCGCATTCTTTTTAATAGCCTCTATAATAACGTTTTTTTGGACCAAAGAAAATTCGCTAAGAATAAGAGCATATCTCCGTATTCTCGTCTTCTTTTTACCGAATTGGCGTACGCTTTGAAATGCGATCGCAATTGAGAGGCATTGAAGCGTGAAAACAGTTTTATGCCTCTTTCTATTCTGGTTTTCATTCATTTACGAATATTTTCTGCACAACTCTTATAGGAAACTGAATTTTCTTTTGGAAACCATTTCCCTCTTATTTATTCTCATCCTTCCACACGTCTTTCCCTCTTTTATATCATTACTCTATTTTCTTCATATTCATATATGGATCAAAATATGCCAAAATCTAGAATTATTGTTGTGTATCGGACTTACTTTCGAGTCGAAAAAGATATCAGATTCTATGGCTTTACATGACATCATTTTTTATATTTGCGGACCACAATCATGACAATGTCATTAGAGTACAAAAGAGACTTTTTTTGTATTTTTTATTAGAAAAAATGCAAGACATCTAAACCAATGGCTATTATAACCAAAAGAATGGTACACACAGGCGTTCTGTATAGAGAGAGGAGAGAAAATCAGAGTTCTATGAACTGTTTTTCTTAGAGATCTATTTTTGTGTTAAAAGTTCTCAATTTTCTTTCGCAGTTTACATCGAGTATTATCTATTCGATGGTAAAACATAGAAAATAGTGAATGAAAGAGACGATGACAACTGTCGGTGACAGCAGAGGCACTTATAGCACTTACACTCGCAGACAATGTTTGCCGTTCTCAGCTTTTAACCAATCAAAACCTTTTCTCGAAAAATACCATCAACAAGATTACGTATTGTGATCTAAAAATGGTAAAGAGATCTGTGAAGCTTTCTCTTTGATAGCGTTTAGTGCCACTATTTGCAAAATATAATCATTGCATGAGTACTACTCAGTGAAAACATTATAAGCATTCAATTAGGAGATGCACTCCACTGTCAATCATCATTTAACACATTTCGCTGCGCTGTCCAACTCTTCACTGTATACTAATATTATTACGAACTACAATAGAAGATATGGAAAGTAAAGATAACATCGTTTCAAAGGTGAGACTAACACTATAGTGAATAATAGCTTCAATCAGTCACTCAGTCATTGCCTAATAATAATCCTTTACATCATTTAGCTCTTCTTTTCCTATTATTAACGGTTTAAGTAAAAACATTTACATTAATGATAGCGAGAAAGCGAAAAAGAGAGTGAAATAGCGAAATAGGGAGCAACTGTTTTGTTTTTGATCAGACAAAGACGAGTAGTCCAACATCTTTGCCATTTGCCAGCTGTTACAGGTTTTCAAAAAATTTTCCGACACGATAAACATCATCCTTCGCATCAATAACTACACTTTTATATAAAAACTAAAATAAAAGTTTTAAGTGCATCCGAAATATAAACGAACACTTTTAGGTTCTAAATCTTTAATCTTATTTTTTTCGCTTTCATTTTTTTTCTTTTCGATTCTTTTAAAATATTTACTTTCGCAGTGCTGTTACTGTAAGTGTTACTGCAACTTACTGGCACTATCTTTAACCTATTTTTCACATTAAGTGACACTTGTCACAAAACAAATAAATTCAACCAAATTATTTTTGATTTTAATAGATATTTTAACTTTATATAGTGAATAGTACCAAACAGTTGTATCATTTGGGTGGTCATATTTTTTATCATTTAAAAATATATATAGAATGATAATGTTTTGGAGTCAAGAGTTAAGTTTTTAGAATTTTTGTTTTCTTCAATACATTTGACTAAATATGCAGTAAAGTTAAAAAGTATTTGCATAAAACTAAAATTATAAATAATTAAAATATTAATTTATCTTAATGCCGGGGCAAGAAGGTCACTACCGGATGAATGGAGGTAAAACCTGGAGTGTTGGTCACTACTCTAACGTTTGTTTTATTATACCTGATTTTAAGTTATTATTTGTAAATTAAGATTACGTAAAAAAACAAAACTAAAATAAATTACATTTAAGTATTGTTCGTAATTTAGCGTGTGTTCAAATTGCTAATCATAGTTAATCGCAGACTAAAAGTTTTATGAATATTGTTGAAAATGATTGATTATTAGTCATAATATGCGAGTTAACGACTTAAGAAAATTCATTTGTTATTTTGTATCCAACGTTAAAACTTATGCCTGTCTTATGCATACATTCATCCATCAAAACATTATGATTTTTTCTATGCTTTTTATCTCATATTTGCATAAATTTTTTACTCCGTTTATTTATTTTACTCTTAATGACTATGTTAATGATTAAAAAAATTCTTCAAAAAAAACTTTAGTTTAACTTACCATAAATAACACATATTTTAAAAAGAAGTTTCGATAAGAGTTATAATAAATCTTAAAAATGTTAACATTGTGTGCATATTTATAATCGTAAATTATCTGTTCTAATAATCTTTGTTTAATAACAAATTTTTTTACTTTTTTTAAACAAAGAGAAGAATGTTATTGAATAGAAAATGATTTTTTATTGTTTAGTAGAATCAGAGTAATGTAAAAAAGAATGGTTTTAGAGATAAAAACATTAAAAGCGCTCGAAGTGAAACTGTATTCACTAACAGAAGAAATTCGTTGAGAATTATTTTAAGGAATTCTTACTGTATTTCAAATTGAAAAATTAATAAAAATTCACTTAAAAATCTAAATAATTATATAATAGTAAATTGTAAAATAAGCTATATATATATATCAAACATAAAAATAAATAGCTTAAAATACAAATTACTTAGTATTTAATGTTAAACAATCAATTTGTTGCAAAAATTCACACAAAAGGCAATCATATACAGATTTTGCAGAACCTTTTTGAAGATACTTTTCTTCAAGACAGTGGGCTCTCGTACATTATTTTGAATTAATACATTCAAAAAATAAAAATATTATTCACGCCCATTGATGATGAATACTTAAGAAAGTCTACTATACTATTGTCTCACACTTTCATTAACGGTACCAAAAAAAATAAGTTTTCTCAACTGTCATTGTGTGCATTAAGTGCTTAAAGCGCACACTATTATTACCGTAGTTTTAGTTTTTAGAGACATAATAGTAAACCTTAATCATTATGATAAATGTATTTGATAACTTTGAGCTAAATTTTCTGCTTGAAAAGGTTGTCGTTAACTTTAAGTAGTAATTACATCTTTTATATTTCATTGTATTATTATATTGTATTCCATCAATTTAGGCAACTTTTTTCTGCGTTACTTCTTTCTATTTTTAGTCTTTTTCTATCAGATATCAATTTTTTTTGGTTTCCCCAAAAAATTGAATTATTCTATCTCTGGCAGAGAAAAAAAAACAAAAAAAAATTGTGTATTGAATTTATCACGAAATGCCATTTATCATTTATCATTTACAAAATGACATGGATTTGCAATCTATCATAAATAAAGTTTTGCAGTTAGCGTTCGCTGGAATACAGGAATTGCCACATTCACACGAATAACAAATCAGAATTTCATACGCGCTCAGTGTAATGCATAACTTAAGACAAGAGAGAAATAGGCAACTCAACAGCTCCAGCATATCCATACAGTAATCATTCTTTATATACGAGAGAAAAATATTCTGAGCACAGTATTCAAGGTCTATGAATCACCATTTTCGTCAAAAAAAACAGTATTTTCAAATACTTTTTGTTAATTCATTTTTACTTAGAAAATTACTTCGATAATAATTGTAATTTATTTGGTTGATGGGTATGGTATTATTTTTATGGATTTCAGTATATTTATATTAATTTTTTACCTGAAATTAGATTTTTTTGAAGAGATTATTTTTTGTGCATCCAAAACAATTAATTATTCATTTTGCACGAATAGTAACAGTACATTAATATATATCTAATATTGTTAGTATAGAGGGAAAACATTTACAAAAAAAAACCTAAACGCGATTCTTTGTTTATTTTTGATGTCAACTCCAACAGCAGAGGAATGGACTGACTTAACAGGAGAGGAGGGGAGGGGAGGGTAGATATAATAGATATTTTGTGTCGTAATTTGTTAAAATTACATTAATTATTTGATTACATCTTGTACTGTAAACTTAATACAAAGAAAGTAGCGTTATTTTATGTTGTTTGCAACAAAAAAAAACTAAAAACTGTGATGACATATAATCAAAAGTGTTTGAAATGTCGGTTTTTTAATTATAAACAATAAATATAACATGTAGATCAGTGTAATTTAATTAGAGAGAGATAGAAGCGGCTGTGTTAACAGATTTTTCAACGAATAATGAATGACGAAAAAAAGAGTGAAAAACGTATCTTTATTCTAGTATAAACTTTTATAACTCATTTACATGTTATGAGATGACTGTATAGTTGACTTAACAATTTGCATAATTTTGATGAGAAATCGACTAAAAATAGAGTCTCTTTTATATCTGCGGCTCATAAGCCGCTATTACCTTAACATAAGTGAAAGGCGGCATAAAACAGAAAATGAGTTGATAATGTATTTGTGCACTACTTTCAAACCTCGAGCATTCTTTTGATAGAGGAATATAAATCTGATGTGATCTGAATCCATTTCTTTTTCTCTTTTTACAGTAAGTTAGTATATCGTTAATATGGAATTAGTATGCATTTCTACGTATAGCTATTTAACAATTTTAGAATTTAAATTACATTACATATAAAACTTTCAACTAATAAGATTATTTTCCTCTAATATCAAACTGTCACATAGGAAGTGGTTAGAGGATTCATCCCAAAAAATTCAAATATAACGAGGTATAAGTTTATAGTATAAACTTTAAACTATTCTTCAAAATGTCCGCCAAAAGACATTTAGTTTTTCAATGATTCTTATTCGCTTTGATAAGACGAGGAACTTTTAAAAAATTAATTTTTTAGCTATATTTACATCATCTTATGAATGTAAAATTTTTATATTAAAACAGTTCTGTGCAATTATAACTGGAGACTATTATTTTCTACTGGACAAGCAATGTGCACTTACACGACCACATTCAGTTTATTTGTTACACGCAAGCGTTTAAAATAATTTTTCAATTTTATTAGACAAGGTATTTCAGATTGCGGTTTCATTATGATTTCATCGTATTCATAGATTTTAAATTTACTAAAATAATAATTCTCATGTATTTTAAAAACAAGATCGAAACTGTCATAATATCTGATTTCATATTGTTTTTAAATATGATTATTTTAATGATGATTAATTAAATAACTTTATATGGATATTATTTAATTAAATATGATTATTTTTGGCCGTTCGGTCGCAAACCTATTTCTTTATTTAATCTGATGTTTTAATTTTAAAATGGCATATTTCGTTAAAATCTCTTTATTATCATAAAGACAGAAATCTCGATTCAATATACCTTGATTTTATCGAAGTCAGATAAAAAATACATTCCACTAAGACTTAATACCACGTAAAATTATTTTTGTTGAATTAGTGATACCAACACATTTCTTTAATGTTCCATTACTTACACTAATTTTGAATTCTACTACCTTTATATGAGAATCGCATAAATATTTCAACCATTAGTTTGAAATAAAGCACGTAATTTTTTTCTCGATTTAGGTTTAATATAAGTTTTATTCGACTTAATTATTTTCTCTGTGCCGTTTTGATTAAACACAATACCGTGTTATGGGTAAAAGCTCACGATTTTCCACATCAATCATGATTTGTCAAAAAAATCAATTCTAAAATTTCTAATATAAATTTACCCGAATAACAACAATGCATTATTAATGAAAAATACTACGATTGTAATGTTGAATATGGCAATCATACAAAACTGTCAATTAATATTAAGCATAGTTATATAGTATTTTTTATTGCGTTCACTAACAAAAGAACGCTGTTTTTGACACCAAACACAGCATTTGCCAAATAACTGAATATCTATTATTACTCGATGAATGAATTTTGGCATAAGATTATTCTCGAAAAAACTTAAATTTCGTTCTTTCTTTTTCTAAAAAACTGCTTTTGTATGAAAAAAATCTAATATTTCGTTACGATATCATATTTCTGCCAAAAAAAATCCATCTAATCATGAGCTTATGTTTTTTAAATTGCAAAATGCAATGAATGCGTTGAATTTCGCGATATTACAAACTCAATTCGTTAATAACGAAATAATGCTCGAGTTTTTTTTATAGTTTAGATTCTATTTCTAGAATATTTGTTTGCTGTCATTAATATGAAAAATCAGTTTAAATCTAATAATTAGATATCTGAAACTATTAATTAAAAAATATTGATTGTATTAAAACATTTCGGATTTAACTTCAGATGAAAATGTATTTAAGCAGTATTTTGTTGATTAAGAAATTTGTATCAAAATAGTTAACAGTTTTTTTTTTGGTTGTCGTTCTATACATTTTGTATTTTGTGGATTTAACTTACATAATAAATATCGGTATGTGATATTATATTTGCAACACTATATCGAGTTTACTATTGATATCAAAATTTTGCAAATTTATAGAATATTACTGTTCAATTACCGCAGTTTTTGTAATTTTATTCTGAAAATAATTCTAACGATTTTATCACATAGTTTGCACGAAACTTTTTAATACTATTTTTTTTATACAAATAATTATTCTGTAATTCAATTCTGCTTTAGATTATTTTCTTACTGTTTGCAAACTTAGTTTTTTTAGCAGTTCTATTCAACCACTGCAACAGTAAAGCACACATTTCGACATATTTCAAAACATTGATGTTGTTATGAATTGGGTTATAAAGTTGGAAAATCTTTGAAAGGATAAAAGTGATTAAAAAGTTAATAACGAACCGAAAATAATGCTTACACAGCGCTAGCAATTCTTAGTTCATTGAATTCTTGCTTCTAACAGCTAAACGTGAGGCGAAACGTGTTTTTGGTGACACAAAATTATCCTCATTGATCGAAAAGAATATATTTGATGTTTTTCTTTGCGGTGCTTTGTCATAATCAAACATCCCATATATCCATTACTGTCGACACTCAACATGTTCGCCAATCCAACGTATTTGTAACACTATATTAGTGTGCCGTAATTTTTCATAGCACTGTTTATATTGATAACTGATACGGCACTACATTTAGTTCGCTGCATAGTTAACACTGTCATCAAATTTTACTCATTACAAACGATTTTATTTGGTTAAAAATTAAACACATGCGTTGACGTATGCGATAAACCATTGTTGTTGAACATTATGCACCACTTTCTCAATTTAGTAGAATATCACTCTAAACTAAAGATAAGCAGGTCCGGGTCCTTTAGGTCATTATCGAAAACCTGGGCCTGCGCTTTAACCTCAATAAGTGTTTTGGGACCTGTTAAGCAGTTACTGTTAAGGGCTCGGACCAGATTCGGGTCCTTAGTGTTGGAATCCAGACTCGGGACTTCTTTTACACCCTCTTTTACCACAAGACTACATATTAATTGGTTAAATAATCAAGAAGTAACTTAATAAAAAACCAATCGAATTTATCTCAAATTATCTCTAGTGCATAGACTAAGAATGATATATTGCATAAAACATTTTATAATTAAAATTGAGTTAAAAATTAAAACTTTACTCATAATAAAAACTTTTAAAAAGGTCCTAAGTCTTACTTTGGTAAGACTCGGACTCTAACCTAATAGGACTCAATTTATTTAGTTGAATTGTTTTATGAAATAGCTTCCTAAGTCTTATAAATTCTAGAGAAAAAATTTATTAGTTTTAAGAAAGTTATGTTATTTAATTCTTAATGTCAACATTAGTTTTTAAATTCGAATAAAAAAGGAAATTTCAGAAAAATTATTAAAAACGGAAAATATATTTTTTTAATTTTAATTTAATAAAAGTTAGTTATTTAATTTTACTTATTTCCTGAAAATCTAAGGTTTTATTAAAATCGAGTGTTTCTCGGTTTTTCACATCCTTATAAATGTTACAGATGTAACACGAGTTCATTCAAATATATACTATTTCGGGGTATGTGCAGAACAAGCTCGCCAATAATTGTAATAAACAATTGTAAAAAATTGAATTACTTAGTTTCAACAATCGTATGCATCAGTAACACTGAGGGATTACCATGACTATACCGTAAACAGGCATATTCTCTCATAGCGCTTATACGGTGTAGTCATGGTAATCACTCATTGTTACGATACAGTGGTATGCATTACTAATGAGACCTAAACTAAAAAAACTAAACCTAACCTAACAAAAATAAAACTAAATCAAACATAACCCTAACCTAAATTATTAATAACGACATTTTCACATTACATTAATTAAATAAATTTTATCTATGACTACTGTAATAAACTTCGATTTTTTTGTAATTAATCTTAACAATTAAAACTTTTTATATTACTTTTTTAAACGAATTTTTATTCAATAGTTAAAACATATATTGTTGGCTACCTTGTTCTCCAAAATACCCACTATTTGTAATGATTTTTAATCATAGTTATTATTTTTAAACACTTATTATATACTAGTTGTTTTAAACCTTTTTATTTAATGTAATTTTTATGTTCATTCAACTTATTTTTGTAATATGTGGATATGTCTTATGTTAATAAAGCGCATGTGGATCGGTTCGCATGTAATACTACTGAGTTTATCTTGAATTTTGAGAATCTATATATTCTCGCTCACACTAGAGTTTTGGATCGAAAAGTTTCTATGGTTTGTATTATAGATGTTTTAAGTGTTTAAATATCCTTTATTTTAATAAAACTGTTCGAAAAATGGGAAAAAATAAAAGAATAATTCACTACAAAAATATGTAAATGTATTTGAATAAATTTTAATACGTTTTTTTGTAGAAAATTAGCGCATATATGTGAAGTTTTCCATATAATCCAAAAATTTCTTAGTTAATAAAAGAATATTAAAGAATATTTTTCTTTTATTCTTAAAAAATGTCGAATGGCATATCATTGTCATTTCTTAATTAGCTTAACAGAAAATTACCCAAATATGGCTTTAGAATTACCTGTAAAAACAACGATTCAAGAAAGAATTACAATTTATTTTAGAAAAATACACAAAAATTTATAACTAGTATAATAATCTCTATTTTTTCACATCAATTATTTTCACTGGTTATTTCTGAATCTTATAATACAGCAGTCGGGTTTGAATTTGAATAAAAGTGGAAAACATATTATTGAAAAGTTGTTAATAGTGAAATTTACTGGACAGTACTCTCATTCTCAAATTTTTCTTTAGGCAAGCCTTTAAACCACTGCGCTTTAGTCTCCGTATATTATATATTCGTTGAAAATCTCGAAAAAATAAACAAATTATTTATATGTAAATGTTGATCGAAGATGAGTTCAAACTTAATAATAGAAAGTGACTATTTTTCTCTCGTAAAGTATTATATAAACTTTAACATTTGAATAGGAAAAAACTTTTACTTTATGTTTGATTGTCAACAGTCTGAAAGTTCGCAATTGTTAAATAGATTACATAAATTAAACTCTGTTTGTGTTTGCATTCTGCTATAGAAAAATCAAACATAATAAATGTTTTCAAAAGCATATTCAAATGAATAAAAAATACTTAAACTCATAACATTTAAAAAAATAAAAATTTTTGGGTGTAGTATAGAATGCAATTATTATTGCTACTGAATCATTAGTGATGATGATTTGAATACGAATTAATACATTTAATGTTCGTTCATAATGTCATTGAAACTAAAAGAGATGGTGCGCTCAGCGCACTAACTTCACAGGTTAATGAAAATATTAAAATTTGTTATTTTTAACACCAGCTACATAACCCTAGAGCACTATCCAAGATCGATGGATTCTTAAATCATAATTTTTCTGTATATATATTATAAATTTAGAATTTTCGTAATGTTGTTATCGAAGATGTAAATTAAATATAATTTAGTAAAATGTAATTTTATTGGAATGACCAGTTTAACGCGCAGCAACTTTTCAATTTTCACTGTTAAAATTTTGTTAACTGTAGCGATAAAAGGATATATGAATAATTTAAAAGCTTAAAATTTAATTAATAATAAACTTTTGTATAATTCGTTACCATTCTGATATATATTTCAACCATTTTTATTCTTGTAAAATTATAATAGATATTTTTATTCACTTTATTCAACTATGAATTTCGGTAATATGCAGTTATTAGGAAATCACAAAATATTGTCCTTCGCCTTCAATCATATTAGTTCATTCATATTATTAAAACATATCCGACAAATTGCTAGTAAACTCGTCTGAAGTTATTTTTCTTGAATTTAAATAACACATATATAAATCATTGTAAGCTAATTCGTAAAAATCCGAGTCAAAGTAAAAATAAAATGAGAAAAATAAATTAATTAAAAACTTCCATAAAACGAAACTTTTTTTACGACTAATCTTTTCTAATTCAAGAATCATTGAGTAAGTCTTTGTTAGAGTAGTATTAAACTAAAGGCCAGATTAAACGGATTAAAATAGTCATTTTTTCACGAAATCGATATTCTTTTACTTCAAAAAATAAAAATAAAATCAAGTGTATGCATAATAATACTGTATGTAACTTATTATTATAATATCCTTTTATACTTTTTTTTAATAACTTGAATGCTGCGTGAATTTTGCTCTTATTCTAATAGATGCAAATTTATTTGAGCAAATAATTAAATCTGGTACAGTCAACACAGTCAACAACCAACATAAGTCGAGTTAATATATGCAATGTTAGATATTATGCTTTAAATGCAAATTTGTTATGGTTTTGTGTCGCACTAATACAACATTTTCAATGCTATTCGCAATTTCTGCAAAATTTATATTAAATATCCTATGACTTCACATTACTTATAAAAGCACTAAATTTAGCAGACAACAACAAAATGTAGCATCTCTTCAAACGTTCTGATTTTTTATGTCCTCAAATGTTTCACAATTGCAAACATTCTCTCTCTCTCTCTCTCTCTCTCTCTCTCATCGGTATTGATACTGGCTTATGATAAAGCACTCAAGTTTGAATTGCAATGCTGTCCAAATGTAAATATTGCTTAGCATTCATACAATTTTATTGATATTGCCATCTATTCTGGTATATGGTATGGTATATGATACACACACTTTTAGCTCATTATAAATAAATTCAATACCACAACACATTATTCAGTACTAAACCCAAACAATGTACAAAATATTCGATTCATTCTATACACTCCTTTATTTTTATTCATTTATCAATTTCTAAAATATTTTGTCCATAAAACACAAAATAAAAACAATAAAATCATGTTATATCAACAGGTGGGTGGAGTTGTACCAGAAAAATAGACATCAGACATGATCGAAATTTTGTTCTGGTATTAAGTACTCTACTGTTAAATACTACTGTATTTATTGTATTCTTCTAATACTTTATTTTAATTGTGAAATAGCATTGTATTTTATTGCTCTGAGTAACAAAAATTAAAAAGTAATCAAAACTTGTCTAACCTTAAGTTAATATTAGATTAAATATAAAAACTTAAAAAATACAAACACAGACATAAAATTATTGGTTGCTTTGCCACATAAATGATTAATCCTGGATACGCGTCTGCATACAGAATATGTAGCACTCGTATGCACTCGTATTTTCGCTGTTGGGTGCGATCAATATTAGTTATTGCTAGTGTATTGCTTGCACATGTGTGTGTGTATACCGTAGATATACCATATATATATATACGGTATATATCTGTATGTCTATATGGACGTAGAGTGCAGAGTACTGTACATGCGGACTTAATTCTCTGTATTTCTCTCCCCATTTCCCAGTTCTCTCTATCGCCTCTTCTTTTTCATCTCTTCGCACAACGCATATCTGTAGTATTGGTTGGAATAGAGCTCAGTGTACTGTAGATTTGCTTATATAAAAGAGCGGCAATATTGCGTTATATGGCGAGTCCCGTGGATTATTCACTAGAGAAGTGTTATTTACTTTAAGCGCTTCAGGGCTTTAGGCTCTGTTCGCGAGTTTATGGCTTAATGTTATTTCACCAAAAAACTTACTCATGCCATATAGTTGTTGCATACACATTGTTGTATTAACGCAATACCAACGCATTTTATAGGTAAGTTTTATCGATATTTTTTATTATTTTAGTATTACTTGTATTTACTATTTAATATTAATTATAAATGTGTTGATCACTATAATAGAAAACTCGATCAACATTTCATACTTGCGATCAAATGATCACTGAATAATTGATTGGTTAAGTTTAACTAAAGGTAAGACAAGTACAGTTAAAATGAAAAAAATGGACAGAATATTATAGAATAGAATGCGAATATGAGCGCAGTATAGAGTATATAATACAGACTGAAAATGAGATAATAGTTGCTGCTTAAGAATGTTGAAAATAGTGAGGACTTAAGACTTGTGCACATCGAGTGACTAGAGTCCTGTAATAAGTGCAAAACACTGCATGTGTGGTGCGATAGCGTGCGTGCAAAATGTGCAAAACACTGCACTGTTCGCAACGTTACGTTATATTTATCATTCTTTTATTTGGGTGGACCTAACGATGCACTGAATAAAAATTCATTTTGAATAAAGATCTTTTTATGTGTTTTTCATTCAATTCATTCATCTTAATGAACTTTGTGACTCCATTATTTAAGTTTATGAACGAGGAGGTGGTGTACAGTACATGGTGTACGTTATGTGCGATGCAAACGATTCATAGCCATACACTATAACCGTCAGAAATGCTATTCTTCCTCAGCGTTAGTAGTCTTTTATTTAGAAGCTTTTGAATAAGCGGATTATCAAAGTTTTGCGACAAATTGCCATATTAACAATAATATTGCGCATTATTATTAAACGAATACAGTACTATTCGAGGTAAAGGTAATGTTGCTAAAAAAATCTGTTGTCTGCCTCTCTGATTCTGAATTAACGTACAGTATATTACTGTTTAAATGTTTATTCACTACAATAAATATTCAAACAATATTTATGTCTTTTTACTGATCATATATGTAATAATTGACAATGAATTTACTTTATAATATATTATATTTATTTTTAAAAACCAATATATGTATTTTTTTAAAATTTTTATATGTATTTTCTTATGTCCAAATCTTTTTTTAAAACGATAAGAATATTTTATATTTGTATACCTAGTCATATGTATATACTAGAGATGGAAAACTTTGAAAATGTACTGTCTTTTAATTTAAGACCAACAGTTCCGTCCTGTGCTGTTCTGTTTCAATAAAATTTTTGTCCCGTTTACAATTGGAAGAGCTTATATATTTTTAATTTATGCAAATTCTGTCTAGTTTTTTATTAAAACAATTAAAAATTATAGAGTCAGATATGAATTTAAACGAAGTTTGAATAAAGTTCATCATTTTTTGGATCTTGATATTTTATAAATTTGAAGTTTTATCTATAAAAGATGATGCATTATATCCAAAAACTTATAGGATTTTTAAAAAATTTATTTCTATATCCTGTCCTGGTTATCCTGGTTAGCTCCTGGTTTTTTTAAAGTGATTATCCCGTCCCGACCAATCCTGTCAAAAAATACTCAATCCTGGTTCTTTGCACTAATTTAAGCCACAGAGAGTATCCAATGTGAAGTCATCTGGACAATAAAACTTTGTACAACCTTACACTTTCAAAGTGAGAAAAAACACACATGCCATTTAAAGAAAAATTGAAGAATCCAGTTCTTAAACAAAAAATATGAAAAATTATAAACAAGTACTTGACTTGTATTCAATTAATTAATGAATTATACAATATTTTAAAATACCATTTAGCCTCACTTTAACCCTGTAAACACGCCCACCACTCAAATTAATAATTTAAATAATTTGTAATATTTCCATTTCTATTTAATTTTCACGTTC
>JAQIVF010000821.1:0-17789 GCA_034698365.1 Steganacarus magnus
TAATGATTACAATGATAGTTATTGGGCAGTGTTTGGGTTTTGGTTATACTTTACATTTACAGCTATTATTTGTCTAGAATTGTATTCGTTATTATTCGGAAAAATGGCAATAATTACTCGATTTATATTTCTATACGCCATTGTATTTGTCAATTTAATATTAATCGGTTTCATGATAACCGCTGCATCGGTGGCGTATGAGATGGCAAACTCGTATAAATTGTTGATTAAACTGAATTCTCTTATTATTAAATACAGAATTAAGGCTTCAGTGAGAATAAAAGTAAAATATGGGAAACAATAAGCATTTATATTTCTAATCTATTTATTTTATTTATTCACCATTAAGTTATCATCATTTATTGAAAGAGTGAGTCAGAAAAGAGTGGGATTTTACTGCTGGAAACTATTCATCATTAATTACTTTCGTTTGTATGAAGTATGAGTCAAAGTTTAATTAACAAATAAAAATTTCAAATGCAAATTAATTAATTTAACGTAATTACGTATTGCAGGTCATATCACTAATGAGTTTGCTTTTCTTAAAATTAATAGACATTTCATCAAAATATTAGGTTTGAATTACAAGTAAACGTTGTGTTCAATTCATTTATTTTAAACTTAATATTTGTTAACATTTCTGTCACTATTACTTTTACATCGCGAAATCGATTCTCCTATAAATTTGTCGCATGTGTTGGGGGCAGGGTTTGAAATTTTTTTAAATCAAGTTTGCTTATAATTTTTCATATTATAATTATATATTATTTAAAATTAAACGATATGTTTGTATTTTCAAATAGTTGTGTGTGTGAGGAGGGGTTGCGTATCAAAGAATAAAAATGTTTACTTAATGTGTTTAACACATGCACATACAAATACACATACACTAGAAACACGTGATCATATATATTTAGTCACTGTCTTGTATTAAGAAATGATTGAAAAATACCTTTTTTAAAAAATTACAATCAAATGTGTCGTTAAAATTAGTTTAAGAAAAAGGAGTTATGATATAAATATTCGTTAGTTTTAAACTTATTATATAATATTTTACTATTCTGTAACGACATTATCAGGCAGACCAACACATGGATAATTTTGATTGACACGAACGTAAATGTAAGAACAAAAGCATCGAATATATTATTCAATACTAGGATTATCACGTTTGCTTTGAAAACTTTTATATTTTACACATTAATCCATTTAATACAAAATATCTTCTACCTCTTGCTTCCCAATAATGTTTTATTAAATAGTTAACACAAACATTAATTGACACAAATAATAATATGTATTAATCAAATGTAATTAATTTATATTACTAATTCTATTACTAAAATTATTAATACCGTAATAATATTTGAATTATTATTATCGGAAAAATTATTTTTTAATTTTAATGAAAGTTGTTTGTTTTGGGTCAAAAAATAAATTATTATAAAGTAATTATTATTAAAAAATGTAACGTATATTTATTATAATTAAAATATAGTTTTCATATTTATTAATTTTTTATTATTTAGGTCGCAATCTTATATTTATTTTATAGTATATAAAAGTGTGATATTTATGTTCAAATTTTGATAATTATTAATTGTCAAAATTAAAAATAACTTTTCAGTTTTCATAAATACATCCATACTTTTCAGTACTCTGAACAACAGACTTAAAAAATTTCTCGATTTACCATTAAAACTTTATATTAATCTTTCGGTTAATTTTATAGTTCATAAGCTTGTATATAACAAATGATTTTGGATTGCACCGATGAGATGCCATAAACGAGAGGTCAGACTATACTTATAAAGACTTTTGTTGATTAAAATTTCAAATTATTTTCTACACATACTTTAAAAGTAAATTTTATTTTAAATACATTTGTAAAACTCGCCAATAAATAGCATTAATTACTTCATACTAAAAGAATAAAAACCATAAAATTTATTTAAATTTCCATTTCAATAATATTAAAACAAATAGTTAATAGTAATAAACTCAATAAAACTGAAAATGCAGTAAATGTTTGACTGAAAAATTCTAGATGTAATTTGCTATGTAATTCAGTAAAAAAACTTTCTAAAAATTAGTTTACACGATAAGTAAAGTGAATTTCAAAAGTTTCTTCTGGTTTCGTATTTTAAGTATTTTCTTTAAATTCACGGATTTAAACTATTTGTGTAAAATTTCACAGAATTTCGATGTTATGTAATGGAATCGATAAAACAATTTGTTGATGACTTCATTTGTATAAACTTTATGACTTTATATAAACTTTACATAATGATATGGTATGAATTTATCGAATTTATTAAATATTGTTTACGCTTTTAGTTAAAAAAAACTAAAGTTTGATGAAATACACCAATAATACATAAAACAATATTTATGGTGTATTTCGTTAAACTTTAGTTTTTTTTAACGAAAAGCGTAAACATGCTTAACTATACAATTATCCAATAATATTATGCATGAAAAATATTGAATAATTTGCGACTTATTATGATTATTTAAAATTATCGATAATTTTTACTCTGGAAACAGCACTATTCACAACTCGCACGAATTTATTCAATAAATTTATTATTTGAGAAACAGAATTAAGAAATAAAGTAGCAGTCATTAATAATTGTCTATTCAATAATTTACAGTTTTAAAAATTTGTAAATCAGATAAAATTCATCAGAGGTATTAAAGACCTTATTTTTATTTCACTTTTCTTTTTCTTCTCTTTATATATCTATCTATTTGTGCGAGATATCACCATCGTATCGGTTTTTGTAGTGTTAATTTTCATAGCAGCTAAGTAACACTTAGTTGTAAATCTTTCAAGTGCGCACTGTAGATCGTTCTGAGAAGATGCCAAAATTTCCAAGTCATCTGTAAAAATTAGATGGTTTATCTTGACATCTCCAAGTTTGATACACTCTTGACCAAGACTGCGTCTTGAAATCCTGTCCAATACATCCTTTTCTGAGACCAGCACTCACAGAGAAGGTTTATGACTTACGTCTAAGTTTTAGTGAGATATGACCTAATTTTTACCTAAGTTTTACGTCTAATGAGATATGACCACTCAAGAATTTTTGTGGTCAATCCCACCCCAAGATGTTTGGATCGGAGTGTAAGTATGGATGCATACTAACATTCTTGTTTGCCGAGTCGGTTATTCATTGGAAATGTAAACCCAAACAATTTTTGTTACTTAATGAATGGTGATTATATATAAAAAGAAGTATTAGCAAAGAAATAAAAAAAATGAATGAAAAGATACAAGTATCACTGAGTTAATGAATTCCAGTTAAAAAATAACGCTCGTCAAAGAATTCCCTAAAATATTTATTTTTCATATTAAACAAAAAAACAAAATTTCTTGTAATTAAAAACTTTTGATTATTGCATTCTCACCATAAAACTAAATTTCATTGAATAAGCAAATAAATAAGAAATTTAAATAATCTCTATTTAATTAATTGAATTTAAATTTTTTAAATATATTAATTTCATTAAGATCTCTCTCTCTCTCTCTCTCATCTAGTGTTGTATTTACTTTTGAAAGCAAAATCAAAAGTAAAACAAGATCGTAACGATCATAATATCTGACTTCGTATTAATATTTTTAGATGTATGGATGTTACTTTATTTTAATCTAAACTTTGCAAATCAAGTGTTTATAAAGAGTATATTTTTTTATTAAATTCTAGCTTTTTAAAAATATTGAGTATTACTATGATTCTTATCTATTTATTTCATAAGACTCTCTCACTTTTCTCACGGTATGTTTCTAATCGAGAAAAACTAATATATTTGATGTAGAGAGGGAAAAACTTTGTAAAGTAGAGTCCCGTCTCGTCTTGAAAATTTAGAAGAGCTGTCTCGTCCCGTCCTGTCCTGTTAGAGGAAAATTTTTGTCCCGTCCTGTCCCGTCCTGAAACTTTATTTTCGCTTATTTAATAGAAATATATGTAGTGGATATTATAAATAAATGTTTTCAATATTGAATTCACTCTACACATCATAGTAGTGACGAAATTAAAATTTTATTCAGTTTAACTTCAGAAAAACTTGTAAAAATTAGTTTATACAATTTGCATGACAAATATTTCTATATTAAATGTATACTTTCGGGATTTTTCTGTAAAAAAGTTTAATCCTGTCCCGTCCTGATATTTTGTACTTACATTCCTGTCCTGATAAATCCCGTATAATTATTGTCAATCCTGATCCTATCCCGTCCTGTCCCGAAAACTTTTCCCTCTCTAATTTGATGCTATTTTATTGTTACTCGCTGTTAATAATTATGAGTATAACTAAAGGCTGAAAATTAAGTGCTAAAGTAATTACACGCTTACTGGTAATAAAATAACTAATCCCCGAATTAATCTTTACAACTGACGTCAATATATTCTCTAGAGAGTAAAAATATAATAAAAAAGATAGAAATTTTGTAATAAATGCACAAGAAAATTATTATTCTCAAACAATAAAGTTTATAAAGAAATTTTTGTGGAATTTTAAAACTAATTTGAGTTTGAAAAGTTAGCAATTTGTTTTGCATTCAAAAAACTTCAAGTATTGCACTACTGATGAACATTTTATTATGTGAATAGAAGATTAATTATATTAACTGTTGTAAAGTTTTCATATATATTTTATCACTACAATCAGTATAAAACATAAAAATATTATTATTATTATTATTATTTTATATATCATATAATTGCAATGAGCACAGGTGTACATGTATATAAAATTTTTGTTTTATAGTGGTATATAATGAATATAATATGAATTAAATACACCTAAATTATAAATGGATGCCAAACGCCAGAATAAGTTTTCTCAATCACTAATTTGGTCATTTATCAGCGAAATCGAGAACAACAGCGCGAAAAAACTAGAGATTATCGCCAAAATATATGCGCTCCTAAAATCAGAGAAGTATATGATGCATCAAAACACAGTCAACGAGTTTTGTGAAACAAACAACGCTTACTTCGTCTCACTATACGATAAATACAAGCTATGTTACCTGAATTGTGTGCGCGTTGATTATTACCAGAGATAGGATTATTAGTGTAAAAATTTTCAAAATTAGGGTAGGGTAATAGGGTCAAAAAAATATCAAATTAGGGTCATAATTAGGGTCAAAAATTATGCTTTACTAACTAAAACTTATCGAATTTAAACTACAATTTATTTAACTTGTGACCAATAAAATCTTCATTTTTAATTTTTCATTTGAATTTTTCTCATGTTCAACATAAGGAACGCCCCCATTCAAAACTCAACGAATTTGAAAGACAATTTTTTCATTTTAATTGAATATAAAAAATTTTAGTATTAAATATAAACAATTTGATTTAAAAAACGAAAATATACTCTCAAATAAAATATACTTTCAATTTTTCTAGCAGTTTAATTAAAAATATTGATCTAAATCTTATGATTAGGGCCATTAAGGGCTAAATTTGGAAATTAGGATAAATTAGGGTTGACCCTAATAATCCGATCTCTGATTATTACTTGCAAAATGGTAGATATGACACAGAATTTAGCGAGAAGTCTAAGTTAGGTAATGGAGCGTTTGGTGTGGTTTACGAGGTGCGCTGCAAAATAGATGAAGCGAATTACGCGTTGAAGAAAGTTAGAGTATTAGGCAAGTTTAACAATGAATTATTAACCTTAACCCCATTCTGTAAAAACTGTTAATTTATAGATAGAGATGTTCGTTACCGGTTATAAGACCGGTGGTGACCGATAATGACCTCCGCTTTAAAATATTTTTACCGGTTAAGTTACACTTAATACTGGTAATTACCGAAATAATACCTTATTTTATAGCTTATCTGTACATGTAGACATTCTTTACCGGTTATAAGACCGGTTGTGACCGATATTCGAGAATTTGAACTTTTAAAAAATTATGAAACTTGACATAAACTTTGTATTTTAATAGAAATATTGAAGAAAAACTTAAACATTAATGTAATGTAATTTTTATTCTATATTTTAAATTTTTTGAAAAGAAGAGTTTATTTAACTGGTGAAAAATGTTATTTTTCCGCCGATATTAAGTAAATTTTACCAGTAATGTTAATTAAACCGATCGAGACCGCCGTTTTTATTTTTTTATCGTGACCGGTAACGAACGTCACTATTTATAGATAAATTTAACCATGACTTAAATAAAACACTCGAAGAAATCAAACACTGGAAGACACTTGAAAGTGAATTCATCGTTCAGTTTAAGTCCGCGTGGATTGAAGATGTGGTTTACAAGTATGACTATCACTATAAAGAAGATGACAGCACTACGAGTCTAAGCTATTCTGACTGTTTTAAATTAACCACTAATAATACACTGTTCATTCAAATGGAATTATGCGACACAACATTAGAGCAGTTAACTGAAGAGATAAATCAAAGATTAGATCAGTCAGAGACTAAAGGATTAAATGCGGTTGGCTTTCATATTGCGTTCAATTTATTCTTAGAAATAATAGCTGGCATTAATTATCTTCACACACAAAAACCACCGCTAATTCATAGAGATATCAAGCCATCGAATATTCTCATAAAATCGCATTCGAATAATTCTAAATTCATAAAAATAAGTGACTTTGGTTTGACAACACAACACAATAGAATGTCAATGTCGCACATAGCCATTGTCGGCACACCTGAATATATTGCACCGGAAGTGTTAAATGGCAGGAAGTATGACGAAATGTCAGATATTTATAGCATCGGAGTATTGATGTCGAAAATGTTTCTGTTGACTGCCAAAAGGTTTGTCGTATTTTATAGCATTCTTAGAGAAAGCACAGATTAAATATATTGAGACTAAAAATGATAAAACCATAGCTAAAAATTCAAGGTTTTAGCCATATATCGTAAATTTTAAATTAATCTATATATCTATAAACTATTATTCTATATATGCATTAGTATTGAATTATCTATTAATTATAGAGCAATGGATATCCTGCACATAACAACTACAGAATCAATTCCGTATAACGAATACTACATAAAGGGTGACTTCAATGACCGAATAAATTTTAAATCGTTTATTGCGCAACAATTTTGTAATGTAATTAAATTTCTGTCAGTTAATCCAGTTCATAGACCAAACTCTAGTGAGATATTGAATCATTCGAATGATTACTGTATATCTATAGAGGACGTAAAATTGTCTGCAAGAATCACTGAATTATACTATAAATGGTTGAAAAATGAGTTAATTGGTAGTGATTTGTTAAATAGTTTCCTATTGGTCTTATTGTTTGAGTCGTGTTTTCCTTCTCGCGATTCTGTTCAACTGAAATGTGTTAAATTAAGTTCGAAAATTCTAATCAGTAGTCTAAACATGTTCGACACCTTCACTGAATTAGAGTCGTATTTGGAAACCGAGTTGGGATTAAAGTGTTTTTTTTACTACAGTTAGACAATAATAGTATCGGCGAAATACACGAGTCGTTCACAAAGCATAACATTGATTACTATTTATTATACGCAAAGAACTATAATCTGATTGCCATAATAATCAACAAAGCATGCTATCATGTAATTGAATACATCTGCAGAAAATCTGGCAAAACATTTCAACTGCGAAATGATGAAGACATTGACCATTTAATTTCATCGCTTAATCATTGCAATCAATTAGATGACACTAACTTATACTATCAAGTTCTATCAAAATACGATATTTCGATAAAACACTCGAAATTAGTGTACATAACTCACGCGTACAGTTATATCGCAACGAATTCGAATACTTTTTCAATATTCGACCGCAAAACAAAAACATTGAATGAAATAAATATTCTCGACAATGAAGTGGTCATCGATTTTATTGGTTTCAAGAATTGGTTTGATTTGCGTCTATGACCGAAAGTGGTTCGATATATTCGTGGGAATCGTCGAAAAATGATTTATTAAATCCTAGACTAATCGACACTTCGGAAAATACTGTTTTCGTAAAAGTATGCGCCGGTTATGGTCACAGCATAGCTTTGACGAATTACGGCGAAGTATACGTTTGGGGAGACGTATATTATGGACGAAACGAGTGCAGTTGCAACGATACAGCAAATTATTTATGCGATTATCATAATAACAAGCAATACCGGAACGTCGATACCGATGACATGATTCCATATAAACTCGATTCGCTAACAGATACAGTAATATGCGATATTTCTTCGGGAAACAATCATTCGCTTGCACTGGCAATCGATGGCTCAATATATAGTTGGGGCAATAATCAAAAAGGTAAGTTGGGTTGTGGTGATTCCAGAGACAGAATGACTCCGGTATTAATCATTTTCGACAAATTAATTATTAAAGTTCTGTGTAATATCAATGATAGCTATGTTCTTACCTATGATGGAGATATATATGGCTGCGGAGATAGTTGTGGAGCGCAGAGCTTTACAAAGATAAATGAAGAACACAACAAATATGTCGATATTTGCGCGTGTAATTACAGTCGACTATTGGTGGCGAAATCCACGAACGAATGCTGTTATACTTTCGATGGTTACTATAATCATAAATTCACTGAAAGCTCAATGATGTCATTAATGAAAACCCCACTGAAATCAATTCATAACTGCATTTTTGTGTACAGTAACGAAGGAAAACCGCACAAACTGTTGCGTTTAAATCAAGTTAGTGAGGAACCAGAGTTAGCTAATTATCGTCTAATTAAAGTGTTAGTCCAAGACATTCATTATGTGACCGACAAAGACACTTGCTTTGTTGATTTCTATTTAGATGCAGTTAATGTAATCGAAAAAGCGTTGAGCATATTTAAATACGGTATTAAACTAATTGTGGAGAACTCAACAGAATATCGATGCTATGTTATGGGATCTACGAATCAATTTGTTGATGAGTTTGTTTGTGTGAGGAATAACAACAATCAGTTCAAATATTTATTAGTGCATGAATGTAGTTATAAACTTGTTGTCATTTTGTTAGATAATAATTATGCAAATCTAATTGATAAATGTTTTGAGGAAAATATTTTACGACAACTGATCATAAATATTGATTCTTTTGATTTGAACACATTTAAAGCATTATTATTATAATAATATTTGAAAGCTTTTTCGTTAACATTATAAAAGTTTACTTAACAATAATAACATACAACTATTTGTACATTTTAATCGTAATTTTCTATGTTTTTTGTTGTTGGTTTTATCATTCAAAAAAAACTTTAGTTTTTTTTAGTAATTTTTATAAAAATCATTAGAAATTTTTATCGCGCCAAATATTTTCAAATATATTTTTATAAATTTTTAATAATATGATAATAAAAATTTTTTAATCTTTTTAATCAATTTATTTTGTTTCATTTATAAATTAGATTAATAGCAAGAAATACTAAGTTTATCGGCATTAATCTACAAAATCGAAAAAATTATTCTTAGATTAAAAAAAATCTTTAGAGCTTTTATAAACTGTAAAAATATTTAATGTCATAATATTAGAGATTTAAATATCAGTATTATTGCTACACATTTGGATAATTGTAGGCACCGCGAGATTAAATTAAATTTTTCTAATTTCTAATTGCAATTCGTTGATAAACCAACTGCATGAATAACTCAATTCAGATCTAAGCTTCAAGAAAGCTTGTGTTACCGTAAGAGGAGTTGCTGTTATATATGATACAGGCTAGACTATACCATTAAAGACAAGATACAACTGCATCGTTGCCACGTATTAGTGCGACCGGACTCTACATTAAGACAATTTCTGTACTTTTTCCAAAATTTTAAAGAAAGAAAAGAAGAGTTATTTTTAAATTTTGAACTAGAAATTTAAAAATTTGTTGCCACCTGTCATGTTTTTGACCGGACAATTCGGTTTTGGTCATAAAACATTGTACGGTTATTGTCAAATATATGTGTGTCCGGTTTTTATAGATTAATAAGATGAATAATTTAAAAAATGCATTAAGAAGAGCTTATAAAAAGAAAAATATCTATAGAACTTTTAAAGAAAATTTAAAATAATCTCAATTAAATACAAAAACAAGATCGTAACGGTCATAATATCTGACTTCGTATTGAAATTTTTGTTAGATATATGGATATTATTTTATTGTTTAATGATTACTAGTGGTCGCTGTTCACTACGTTCGCTCGCTCCCCACTTACTATAATGCCTAATCCGGGTTTTATAATATATTAGTTCACAAAGTGGCATATGCCGATTTTACTAATGAAATAATTTGGGGCTTTTACTACATTATAACACAAAGTGGCATATGCTAGTTTTATTATTCACATCTACCGTTTAATTCATGCTCATATCTTAAAATTTTTTCACTAAAAAATCCTTATATATTAAATTTTTTCATTAAAAAAGCCTCCTATTTTAAACATTATTTCACAATAAAAGCCTCCTATTAGAGAGCGTGACATACAGACAGACACACGGACAAAGTCAAATCCATATACCTCCCCATGATTTTATCGAAGTCAGATAAAAAATTCAAATATACTAAAGTATTGAAATAAATTAAAAAATTAAAGTAAAAATAATTTTTATTTTTCCATAAAATAATTTTTTTTGAATATTTAAGCTGACTTTTTGTTTCTTAATAAAAAATATATTATTAATTTTCGAAAATGGTTGCAAAAATTCATAATAAATTATATTAATAACTATTAACTTAGTGTCCGTTTATGTCCGGTTTTTCTGACATAAATTGTTCGGAATTGTTATGAATAATTAACTGTGAGTCTAAACACCATCTGTTTATAGAATATATTTACTTACGGTTTTTCAGTCAATACTGGATCGCAGCATCAAATAATGAATACTTTGCTTTCATCATTGAAAACTGCTTTTTAAACGAGATGTAGAGTTTTTTGTTGACACGTAAGTTTAACAATTTTTTTGGGAATTATTTATTTTTGCGCATCAAATAAATTTTGGTACCAAAGTTAGTCTCTTGACATTTTTCAGTTTCAATTATTTGAGAAAAGAATTCGTGTCAATTTGAAAAATTTACTTCAAAAAAAGAAATGCTTCAGATTATGCGGAGTTCAGTTTCACATCTCTAAAACAAAACCGTTTATCGCGCTTATATGAACTGTAAATTTATTTTTAAACAAAAATATTATGATTTAAATTTCGGTGTCAGTGTAATACTTACGGCATATATCACTGGTGGAGGTGTGTTATTACAAATAATTGAATGTTGCGTTATTTTTTTAAAAAAATTATTATTAATCTTGAGTAAAGTTTTCTTATATGACTAAGTATTAAACAATTTTTGTTTTATTTTTGTTTAAGCGTTTTTAGTTATCTATGTTTTATTTCATTGTTTTGATATACTTGTTTTGAAACTGTTTGATGCCTTCATTACTAAATTAGTTTGTTTTGTTGTCAAAACACGATTAAATTCATTAAACCTTGACACACTTTTGTAAAATTGAAAAATATTTCTTGTATTTTTCAAAGAAAAGTATGAGGACTTAAATTCAGAATCAAATACTGAATATAACTTTTGGAATATATTGGGTGGTGATTGTTATAAATAATATTATAACATTGCTTTAGATCAACAAAAACGATTGTTTTAATAAATTAAGAATTCATTTATAATAATTTTTGATAATTAATATTCTATTATTATAGCATAAGAAAATAATTTGCATTCAAGTAAATTAATTAAATTTCGTATTGCAATAAAATGAAGCATTTTTTTCTCTTTGTTCTCTCAATAGATTACTTTAATTAATCAGAAAACCGAAAACATGAAACACAAATAAAAGCATTTCGCTAACAAAGCGGTTTGTATTTCTTAAAATAAACTTTGTTTAAAAGTTTCTTAATTTCTTCTTACTATGCGTTCAATCTATGCGTGAAAACTCTTATTGAGTTAAAAAAAATATACTAACATTCTTGACGTTATTGTATGTAACGGTTGGGTAATTATTAATTCAGTGAACACTAAATTAAAGAAATTAAAGAGCAAAATCTTTTCGATTAGAATATTAATAGAATGACAATTTTAATAAATAAAGGTCTAAACGCAATTAAATTTAATCAATAAAGTTAAATAGAGGTCTAAAGGTCTAATTAATTCATTCAAGATTTATTTTTATGTTTGAAACCAACAAATTTGATAAGTTTTCTAATAGTAACAATACAATACAAGTTTTATTGCACACGTTATCATGATTATTACGTTTTTTGTTGTGGTTTTCTAATTAAAATAAATTTTGTGCTGATAAAGAAGTCTTATAGTAAGTCTATTGTCATTTTTAAATAAATCATTAGAATAATTTGATCGGCGCGCCAATTATTTTAAAAAATCTATAAATAATCTGTTAATGAATCTTTAAATTTTATCTCTAACTTACTTCAATTTAGATTAAGTTAACAGCAATAATAGAAATCATTTATAAGTTTAAGCTAAGTTTGGTCTTAACAAAATTATTTCAAAGATCGAAAAGATTTGTAAGGATTTTATAAACTGTAAAAATGTTTGATATTAAACTATTAGTGATTTAAATACCAGAATCATTGCGATACATTTGGTCGATTCGATTTCTCGTTTTAAATAAATTTTTTCAGTTTTTAATTAGACGACAACAACAAATCATCGATAGACTCAGAAGCAAATTACGCATAAACTCATTTGAATTTTAAGAGAGTTTGTGTGAGAATCGCGTAACCGTATAACACTCTTGCTTTTAGTTAGATGTGTGTGCGTCTGATTGACGCTATCAATCGATAGAGTGTCTATTTTTAATCAACAAATTTGGGTCAATTACAGAATATTCAGTAATCGACTGTAGTCGGGCTTATTTAATGTAAACGTATTATTTAATAGAAAAATTATTGGTAGACTTTTTGAATTCTAACCTGAATTTAACAGATGTTAGGGATTCTTAAGGATGTAACTGTTAGTTTTAATTTCGAGCGTATCTATGGTTTATATCATCAAAAAAATTATTAGTAGTGATAATTATATAATAGGATATTAAACGTTTAAGATATTTCAATACTTATTACAGAAAAGAAATTAAACCACATTAACCACATATTATTCAAAAATAATTTGTTTTTTGTAAGCAACTCTCACTACGAGTCTAAACACGCCCTCATTTTTTAAACATTATCACTAAATTATTTTTCAGTCAATAATCGATCGCAGCATCAAGAAATTGATTTTATTATTAAATACTTATTTTGTAATGACATTATTTTTTAGATTTTGAGATAATTAAATACGCGTTTCACCATTTTTTAGGATTTATTTAATCTATCGCATAAAATAAATTTTACCCCTCAAATATAGTCGCTTGTCCTTTTTTAATATAAATAATTCGAGAAAAACTGTTTGAAGACTGTTTGAAAAATTTAATTCAAAAATAAAATTATTCAGATTATGCAGAGTTCAGTATTAGAAAACGAAGAATATGTTGCTAAAACAGAAAACGGTTTAAAAAATGTTAGAATTATTGCGAATTACATCACAAATCAAACGTATTAACAACTTTATCGGTCAGTAACTTTTTTGTGGTTTTTTAGGAAATAAATTTTGCCACTAAAATATTCCAGTATTTTGTCATTTTTATATAATTCATTAGAATAATTAGTTCGCGCTTCGCGCCATTTATTTTGTAAAATCTATAAATAATAAAGGATTTTTTAATTTTATCTTTTTATTTTACTTCATTTTATAATTAGGTTGACAGCAATGATACAATGATTTATACATAGAGCTTCGTTTAGTCTTAACTAGTGTTGCTGATTTTGAAATTTTAATTTTATTTTTGCTTTTGCTTTTGTTTAAAATTTTAATTTTAATTGTATTTTACTTTAGCTTTTTGATTTAATTTCAATTTTAATTGTATTTTACTTTTACTCAACATTAAAAAATTTTTTTAAGGGATTTTATAAACTGTAAAAATGTTTTATATTATAACATTAGCGATTTAAATACCAGAATTATTTCTATACATTTGGTTCGTCCGAGATATCTCGATTGATTTAAATTTTTCCAGTTTTTAATCATACAAAAATAATTCACCGAAAGAAACAATAGATCAGGAGTATATACGAAAAAATGAAATAAAGCAAACTACTACACTCTAAAAAATTTTGTGACATTTGTGATAAGAACAATGGTCATCTTATATTAGACTGCAAAGCTTAAAATTTGCTTAAAATAGTTATTAATATTAAGTAGTCATATCTAAAATACCAAAATAATACGTATTTTCATCTATAAGATGACAATTGTCATTTCTTATCACAAATCTGTCACGAAATTTTTTAGTGTAGTAGTTTGTTTTATTTTATTTTTTTCGTATATACTCCAGAGCGTCAACTGCGCGTATAACATACTTGTTAATAGTGTTATTTCGCTTTTTTCTAAGTAAAAGAAAAAGCAAAAAAATATTTTTACTTTTACTTTCGATTAAGAGAAAGTAAAATACAATCGAAATTAAAATAATACATTAAAGAAAAAGCAAAATACAATCGATATTGAAATTTTTATTAGAAGAAAAAGTAAAATACAATCGAAAATAAAAAAATAACAGAAAGAAAAAGCAAAAGAAAAGTAAAATTAAAAAGTGTAAGTAAAACAACACTACTTGTTAGTCATGCTTGTAACATAGTATATATTCAGTGCTAAGTTTAAAGAGAGTTCGTGTAACCGTAGCACAATCTTACTATAAGTCAGATGTTTGGCTTCTGATTAACGCTAACTAACATTGATAGACTGTCAATGAATTGTGGTCTAATTTTAATCACCAAATTTCGTTTGTTACCCAAAATTTACGATTAGACTGTATACAGGCTTAATTATTGTAAACGTAATATTTAATAGAAAAATTATTAGTAGACTTTTTGTTATAAAAAAAATACAAATTCTAATCTGAATTTGACAGCTGTTAGCGATTCTTAAGGATGTAACTGTTAGTTTTAATTTCGAGCGTATCTATAATAGTTCATATGGACAAAAAAATTAGTAGTGATTAGTAAATAAAAAAATAGTATTAACTTTTAAGTTTCTTCTTAACAGTTATAATGAAAAAAATGATTTTCAACAAAACAATTCAAAAAATGCATTCTATGACAATACTAGTATTCGCTATCTTTTCTATCGCCTCAAGTAATATATTTCTCTCTATTTTCTCTATATGTTAAATGTTAACTAAATACCAATTACAGGCGAATTATGCGGCGAAAACGAAGAATTTAGTCGATCGTGCCATATGGGTGACTGCGCTGATTGCGCGCATCCAAACCGTACGATATGTCCGGAATCAGTGACCATAAGCTGTGTGTGTATTGGCGGTTACGCGCGTTTCAACATAACTAACAACCGTACATGTGTTCCTATAAACACTGACAGCTGTTTAGCTCAGCGCAACTCTGAACGCGTTCAATCGCCACCCGTTTGTGGCGCTAACGAACAGTTTTACTTCTGCGGCAGTTGTGGCACGAGTTGTGCGAATCCGGTTCAGTGCGGGAAATGTGTTTGCGTGCAAGGATTTCATCGCAATTCACTGAAACAGTGCGTTAGCGAGACATCGCTGGCGTGTTTGCAAGATCGCGTTACGTCAGAACAAATGTAGATTTAACTAAATTAGAAATAACTGTAAATTTCTTATATGTTGAATTTTAAATTATTATTAACAAAAGTGTGAAGATTTTTATTATTGATATAAATTAATAAAGTCTTCGATTAGATTAAAATTTTTGTTTATTAAATCTTATAAGTTATAAAATCTTGAATTCATTATATGTCACTGCAAATATTAACCACTAGTACATGGCGTAGTACTTTCCAGAACACACGAATGCGATATTGCGCTGACACACTGTCTCAAACAATTTCTATTAAAGCCAATAATGCACACACATCTGCCACACTGTACCGGATCAGTGCAGTTTGAGTTACAACTGCCGCAGAAATAAAACTGTTCGTTAGCGCCGCAGTTAATAGGAGGCGATTGAATGACTTGAAAGTTTCGTTGAGACAAACAGCTGTACGAGTTTACCAGAACACAGATACCGTTATTTGAGTTGTCGCGCACATAACCGCCGATACAAACGCAACTATAGGTTAGTGATTCCGGGCATAGATTGCGGTTTGGATGCGCGCAATCTGAGCAGTCATGCATACGACACCCGAGATTAATTTCTTCGTATTGTCCGCATTCTTGTTGGCCTGTGTGTGTGTGTAGTGAACAGAAATATTAAAAAGATTTCGTCTCAAAAAATCTAAAGACTATATATTATAACATACTGTTTATTACAGAAATGATTTTAGTCACAGCTAAAATAACGACTAAATAATAATACATTGTAATTTTAATTGGAACTTAAATTTTATATAAAATTCAAAACACGAATAATTATAGCGATAATAATTATTTTTAATAATTAGTATTAAAGTATTATTTTATAAAAGATACGTGTAATGTTATGTTATTATAAGTTAGTTTAATAAACACTTACAAACAAACACACACACACACACACACACACCTGTTAATAACAATTTAGATTCAATCAATAACAATAGAAGTATTCCGTGTAATAAATGTATATGTAATTTTAAATTAAAAAATACCAAAAATTATTTCATACATGTTTATACATTATTTTTAATAATTAAATTAATCGAAAAAGAAGACTATTTGAATTAGACTATACCAGATTATTTTCGAGAAAAACAGCATTTTTATGCAATATATATAAATAGTAAAAAATAAATTTAGAGCTTTCTCACAACATTTACAATATTCTCGAAAACTGGACATTCCAGTGTAAAGTCTAATTTGAAAGTTACTACAGTTGTTCGGACGTAACGCGTTCTTGCAAACACGCCAGCGATGTCTCGCTAACGCACTGTTTCAGTGAATTGCGATGAAATCCTTGCACGCAAACACATTTCCCGCACTGAACCGGATTCGCACAACTCGTGCCACAACTGCCGCAGAAGTAAAACTGTTCGTTAGCGCCGCAAACGGGTGGCGATTGAACGCTTTCAGAGTTACGCTGGGCTAAACAGCTGTCAGAGTTTATCGGAACGCAGTTACGACTGATTGTGATGTTTTCGTGTGCGTAACCGCCAATACACACACAGCTTATGGTCATTGATTCCGGACAGAACGTACGGTTCGGATGCGCGCAATCGTCGCAGTCACCCATACGGCACGATCTGCCAAATTCTTCATTTTCTCCGCAGAATTGACCTGCAATTGACTGAAGGGGTAAAACAAAATTATATGAAAATAGAGAGAAAATGATTACTTGAGGAGATAGAAAAACTAGCGAAAACAAGTATTGCCATACAATACATCATATTTTGAATGGTGTGTGTTGTTTTATATTATATAATTTTATTGCCAGATATTATAACTGGTGTGAAGTAACTTATAAGTTATTTCGTATGTTTATTTAATAATCACTGCTAAGTTTTTTTGGTAGATATGAACTATATATACGCTACAAATTAAACGAATAACAGTCAACATCCTTGAGATTCGCTAACATCTGTCAAATTTCGATTGTTTTTCAGAATTATTTTGTTTTCATTCAAATAAATTTTGCTGCGAGAATATATGATGATAAAAAAGTTTTTTTAGCTCACTTTTTTAAAAAAGTAGAGCTTATGGATTTGACACTGTCCGTCCGTCCGTTCGTCCGTCTGTCTGTGTGTCCGCAGTATGGTAGGAGGCTTTTTTGGTGAAAAAATTTTTATGATAGGAGGCTTTTTTGGTGAAAAA
>JAQIVF010000822.1:0-17785 GCA_034698365.1 Steganacarus magnus
ATAAATCTTATTTTAAATAGAGGTTAACGTGAAAGCGAAAAGGGAAAGTAAAATTAACTTGAATTTAGTTTAGTTTAAATATTACTATTTTTAAAAAATAGGAGGCTTTATTAGTGAAAAAATATCAAAATAGGAGGCTTTCTTAATGAAAAAAGGTTAAAATAGAAGTTTTAAATACATTTTGATTTCTTTTTGAACATTTTCCATCACAAATTCATTTTAGCTTAGGTTGATTTTGTTTCAATGAGATATTGTATTTGGGATGTCTGTCTGTCTGTTTAAATCATCAAAAGAGGCTTTATTATCTGCAAATATTTAATTATAGGAGTCTTTTTTGAGTGAAAATAATTTTAAAATAAAAGGCTTTTTTGGTTAAAAAAATTTATATAGGAGGCTTTTTTGGTGTAAATATTTAATTATAGACGGCTTTTTGCGAAAAATCGGAAATAAAATTCGTTATTTTAATAAGCTGATTTAATTATAGGAGGCTTTTAAGGCAACAAAAAATAGATAATTTTTTAAAATAGTATTAGAGGAATGTTTTTAGATTTTTGTTAAAGCAATTGGTACATTAAAATATTTATAGTTGAGAAAACATTTAACAACAATCCTCTAAAAAATATATTTTTTTTATCTGCTTGCTTGTTTGCTTAATATATAATTTCTTTTGTATTTTTCATTTACTTTTCGAATGTTAAATAAATTATATTTTATTTTGTCTTTTCTTTTTAATATTATTTTAGTTTGGTATGTATTTTACTTTATATTAAGCGAATGTAAAAGTAAAAATCTTTTTTCTTTATCTTTTACTTTGATAAAATGGAAACAACACTAGTTTTAACGATTCTTTTGACGATCCAAATTATAAAAATATAGTTTTCAGTAAATTAATGAATAATCTATAAAATTTGGATTTACAATTTAGAATAACTGATTATCTATTGTATTATTTAAAAAATCAAAGAAAAATACATATAATATTAAGTCACATAATGAAGAATTTAAAATTAAGTTCTATGTTTCAGAATTAATAAATAAATTATAGTTGTAAAATGCAAAACACGATAATTTTGTGCGATTTTATAACATATGTCATAAAATTTTGCCGCTTTTAAAAAAGTATGCTTGTTTTAGAAATAGTTCTGAGAAACTAAAACGCATATGCGAATTTTTATTAAAAAGATATGTGTATCTTTGAAATACATTCGTGATTGACTTTAATTATAAAAAATTAATTTTATATTACATTAACTATTGTTTTTTAATAAATACACATTGACTCGGTTTAAATCAGGTCTGATTATAGCAAATTTCGATTATGGCAAAAGAATTTTGAAGCACAGAATTTCTCAATGAGAGTTGTAATGCTAAACATATTGGAATATATCAAATCCCCATTCAAGGAAATATTAATTTTATGTACTTATAATTACAAGGGGTAAAATTTTCTTTGAGAAAAATTTAAAAAAATTCTTTGAAAAATCTTTGAATAATTTTTAAAAATTCTTTGATATTATCGATAAATTTTTTGGAAAAATCTTTAACTAAATCACACAAAAATAAGCAATATTAAGCAAAATATTTCATTTACACAATAATATAATTATTACTACATTATTGAATATTAGTAAAAAGCATTTAAATAGTTTTTGCATTCATCGACTCTTTTTTAAAACTTACTTTAATTACTTTAGTATATAAATTCTTTGATTATTTATGCTTCTTTTTAAGATGTTTTAACCTTAGACTTGAGAAGTCATAAAATACCACAAAGCGAAAATTTTGTATTAACGTCAAAAAGTTTGTATTACTTTTAGTAGAAGTTTTTGAAAGTGTGTGCATTTTAAAGAAGGTTTTTGATAAAATTTTGTTTTTACTTATTAAATAATGTCTATTAAAAATCCATGTCTGTGTTTGACTTTAGATACTAAGTTTAAAACTGTAAAATTAATAGATTAAAAATCTCCAACGCAAATTTTTGAAGATTTCAAAAATGAAATTAGAGACAGGTATACTATTTCGAAAATTAAAAAAAATAGAGATTTAATTATAAAACAATTTGAAATTGCGCCTCAACTAAAATTAAATATCTTTATAAATCTGCATATCCGGACATATACTTAAAAATTATTTATTAATTATGATATGTTTCAACACTATAAACTTAATCCAGTGGACACGAAAGAAGATAGCCGGTTAGCACGTGCCATGAATTCGCTTCCACGAATTGTTTAAACAAAATATTTTCTTAAAAACATACAAATTTATCTTCATTGATTGTATTCTAAAAGTATTTTCAGTCTGTGTTAAGCACTCAAACAGTGAACATTGGAAACAATTATGAGTTAAAAAGTTTAATCAAATATTTATTAGAACATAGTTGTGAAACGTTTTCTCAACCAGGCGTATTTTATTTTACCAATTATTAAACCAAAAATTATCTTAAATTTAAAACATTGTTTAATGCGATAGATTAATACTATTTTTTTCATCTAACAATATTATTTAAACAAAAATATTATTTAAAATTTCTTATAAGCAAAAAAAATTTTCAACAAAAAAACTCAATATATTTTAGCACCTAAAAACCTCCTATCAATAAAATTTTCAACACAAAAAGCCTCCTATCAATAAATTTTTTGACAAAAAAGCCTCCTATTAAAAAATAAAAGACGGATGGAGGGACCGACATCCCAAATAGTGTGACCAACTGTACAGGTTTTGCCTGGACAATCCAGGAATACTAAACTTTCACCAAAAAATGATCCGTTTTAAATGCATTAAATAGCTTTGTCCAGAATTTTTCTAGTATATTTTACCCTATGTCCAGGAAATTTTCGAAAAAAGTCCAGGAATTTACGTTAGATAGTTGGTCATACTAATCCCAAATCCAATAGCTCATTGATACTCATAAATGTGATCTAAAAAGCCAAATCAAAAATAATATAAAAAGAAATTTAAATGTGGAATGAAGAATTATACTATATTAAATGATAAAGAAAATAAATAAAACTGGAATATACAGATATTTTTTAAAAATTCAGAGATATTATTCCACTTCCAACTATGGTATTTTGGGATAAAAATTTTATCTGCCTTCCACAGTGCATAACGAATCGCGTTTTATGCGCTCCACCCCTACATATAAACGCGCCGTGATATATACGAAAACAACATTTAATAGTAAATCCCATAGAAAACCATTGCCCTTCTTTTAAGCTATTTTTGGGCAAGTATTTACTCCGTACTAACGTTAGGGCTAATAGTATTTTTATTATAATAGATTATAATATGAAATTATACTTATATATTAGGGAAAAATTAATTGAGGTATACCTAAAAGCCCAATAAGTTAACGATTATAGAGAAATGGTTAGCGCGCGAAGTGAGGTTGGTTTAATTTTAATCCCGAATTTCGACTGAAGTGTTAAATTAATTTGAGTTTTTATTAAAGCTAGACAAATTTTGTAATATAACTAAATTAATCATTTTTTAAAATTTTTTCAATAAACTGCTACTTTAAATGAATATTTAATATTTATTTTTACTATAAAACGTTTATATATTATTTATTTTAACTCATATTATACAATAAAACTTATACAGATTCAAATTAACTTAATCACATTATTTTTTATGATAAATATCCAATTTTGTGCATAATTATTTTTACAATTTATGAATTTCAAAACGCATATAAATATTAATCAAAATTCTAATACGTTTATATAACTAAAATTTATAATTATAAAATGAAAATTCAAAAATCAAGTACATATAAAAAATAATGCCTAATCTTTGAAGAGATAACAATTTTACACTCAAAATAGGTTAGATGTAAAATGACGGTAATTTATATTTTTATGCGTTATGCTAGTCATCTGAATAAAATTGAATTAAGTTTATTTAAAATTAAAATTTTATATATTTTAAAATAAATGCATTCTAACGTACATCTTTAACATTGAACATAAATTTTTTAAAGAAAAATTCATAATAATTAATATTTATTAATTATGTTATTTAGAACTTCGATTTTCGAAGATTTCGATAAAATCAAGGCAGGTATATTGATTTGGGACCGTCTGTCCGTCCGTCCGTGTCACGTTCTTTCTTTGATAATAATGGGATTTTCCTCGATACTTATAAAGAGAATTTTCTCTTTGATAATAATGGGATTTTCCTAGAAACTAATAAAGAGAGTTACTGGCATATGCCACTTTGGGCGGTAATATAGTATAAAACCCGAACTAAACCGGTCAACTAGCTCCATTAGCTATATATGTAAAATCTTCAAGCCAGCCTATAGCTTCCTTAGGTAAGCCGTTAAATACTCGGGGTTTCTCATTACTATGCGCTCCTGCCACCGCTTGGGTTATATCATCAACAGTAATTGTCATACCTGATTGATCGAATTCCTTTTTCAATCGAACCTCTGTGTAGACTAAAACTTCTGTTTGAGTTGCGTATCGTTCAAGAGATCCGGAGTTGTAAGCGTTGAGAGTCTTTGATAGCTCTGTGATTCTTTTTCCCCTTCTGATTGCTAGTAGTCCCAACTTTTCGACTTTCGATTTGACTTGCTCTTTGTTTTCTTTACGTATATTCGATTTATCCAGATAATAAAAATGTCTACAAACCACTCCGCATTTGGTTCGAAATCACTTAAGTCGTCTTCGCTAGCTTCTTTACTACTGTTAGTGCTCATCAGTTCCCAACACAGACTAATCCCCCGCTGTATTCAATACACACCGACTTTACTTATGATCCTCACTTCAAGTTAACAACTTTAAGACTAATGTTCCACTAATAATATCACATAATCACTTCACATATAAAAAGACTATTTACATATGCTCAGCTATATATATGAGATCATCCACCATTCACAGATCACATCATCTTATTGTTTATAATTCATATCATCATCTCATTGTTTATACAACATAACATCATCTTTTGTTTATACTCAAAACATCATCTCATTGTTTACATTATAACTCATCATCAAATTGTTTATAACGAACATTTCATAAACATACAAAAACATTAAACAAATATCACAATATATTGTTGTTAAGGGCTGAAAATGTCTGAAACTTTATCTCTTAATGAGACTATCTAAGCACCTAAATGGTCACTTAATTCTTTTATCAATTCAATATGCTTGCCCACTTCTCTTAATTGGTTCCACTGTTTTCGGACCTTATCTCTATATCTTCTTGAAGCTTCACGATTAATTTCACGCCTCCTTTTAATCGATTTAGTATCTGTTTGATCAGGTTCTGTCGACACTGATGGAATCGTATATGATTGGTCAGCTTTCGGGGATCCGGTATCACTCTACGCTAAAACATTTCCTTCTCCATTAGTTGCTTCTGCGCTCAGTAACGCTGTTACCTCCATAATGTTAGTTGTCGTGTCAAGTATGCTGTTCTGGATATCGATTGTGGCTATTTACTCATCATATTCACTGTTGTCCTCAATATCATAATCACTATTTTCTTAAATGTCACTTAAGTCAATATCATCTAATGTGTTATCTCTATCAATCATCTCTTCAGGCTCTCTAATAGCGCTATATATCATATCCCATTCCTTTCGGAACTCATCGCTAAACCTTTCGTCAGCCATTTCAAGTATACCGTCAATACAACCTACTGCCTCAAGGCAGCACCAAAAACCACTTGCAAATATTACACAGTAAGACTCAATCAATCATCCACACACTTATTTCACTACTATTTACCCAATCGGTGTAATTACAATCTTTCGTAATTGTTTTTATGATCGCAATTTCTCTTAATACCGGTTTTTGTATCTTTGTTTCTCATATTTCTGCTTCTCATATCACTGGTTCTCGTATCCTTCTTTCTCGTATCTCTCGTTCTCGTATACTGACTCACCGATTGTCTGACTACCCAATTGATTGATGAATCGAATGACTGACAACTGGACCAACCGACTGATAGACAGAGTGATAGACCTTCTGATAGACCGACTGACAGACCGACTGATAGACCAACTTACACACCGAATAATAGACCGACTGATAGACCGACTGATAGACACGCGTACCAACTTTCCAACTCTCAATAGAACCTACACTAGTATCCGACACCTAAACCTCCGACCGATCTTCTGAACAAAACTTTCAACGCCACCACCACAACCACTCGTTCCGAATTACTCTGATCCCTATAACTTCCACCACCAATATTCACTAAATCGCTGGATGTGGCGCAAGATCCACAATAGCCGCTCTATTGAGGCATCTGTCACATCAACTGTTCCTCCGAGTCTGCGGACGCCATTATTATGGACACGAACTCAATTCAACTTCAATTTCTTAATTTAGTTTTATTCATTAAAAACTCATAACTTAATCGCTTCAAATCTCAATCATTAATAATTCATTTCATTCGCATTTTCATTACATATCAATTCATTACATTCAATTCAAATCATTATTTTCATTTTCAAGATCGCGTCATCCGTCATCTCTAATAATTTTTTACATCCTTTCTAGTAATCTTTTTGTATATAATTTTACAACCCTTATCAACTCATTTACTACAATATTTATTCTTAACTTAGAGAGTTTTTAACTATAAATTTATCAATTAATAACTTTAGATTGGGTGCGATTTGAGGAGAGAAACAATATTCGAAACCAACATCGAAATTTCATCGATTATAAGATCTTTCAAATATTGTAATTTGCATTGAAGAGTATTTCTTAAGTTTCCACTAAGGCTTTAAATGGCAGACTTACATTTGTTGACAGGTAAAGAAATGGCTTAATGCAAGGTCACACCACCAATGTTTAATGCATTCACTTCTAGCGATAAAATTTAATTTATTTAGTTTTAATATTAATATATATAAGAATTTCAATATTTCACATAAAGTTATTTAATTAAAAATAACTGTAAAATATTCTTAATAACAAAATTTTAACAAACTCAAATAACGTATTGATTTAAAATTGGAGAAAACAAGATACATCATTATTTTTGATATAGTGTTTATTTGCAGAAATTTTTTTCTTATTTCGAATTTCGATTTTGGAGATAATTTTTATTATATTAATTATGAGTGGTGTTAATTTAAAAAATAATAAGAAATAACAATGAATTTTAAGTTTTAAATTACCGAATACGTTTAATGTTGGGTATTTTCAGTTTTTTTAATTTTTCTTTCTTTTTCTTTTTCTTTTAGTAAAATTGTTGTTACGATACTGGTGTTTGAATCTCTAATATAAATATTACTGCAACTATTACTAACAATAACTTTATTAAACGTACTAAATATTAATACAATTGATTGTGAATAATCGCTTATTTTACGCATTATTTAGTGTTTTGTGCTCACTGATGTGAATTAAGTTAATGCTAAGTACATAAAGAGGTATAGGGAAATGCTTTCAATCTCTTAAATAGGGGTTGAATAGAAATAGTGGAAAAGATAGTAAAAGTTGAACATAATAAGCTGTGAATAACAATATGAGTTATAATTTGATAAGTTATTACTAGTGTTGTTTCAATTTTTAAAAATTTAAAAATTCTTAAATTGAATTATTCATCAATTTCAATTTCAATTTACTGAAATTGAAATTAAATTGAATTAATTTTTATTTCAGAATCAAAATTGAAATAAAATTGAAATTGAAAATTTTTGGAAAATTGAAATAGAAATACAATTGATTTACAGTTAATTATAAGTTTTCTATATTTTCACTATAAGTTTCAAGAATGGACCGAATACTGGTCATAACTTAAACGCTTTCCAAAAAACCGCTTGTATGGATTTTCTTTAAAATTTGTCCACATATTCAACGATAGGTGGCGAGTGTTCACTATAAGATTCAAGAATGGAAGGCATACTGCTTATCACAGAATGAACATTAAAATGGGCTCATATCTGGCATTTAAGTAATTATGAAAGAATATAGAATCCAATTATTGAGAATAATATTAATAATAGTAACAAATAAATATTCTCCGCTAACAATACTTTCAATAATTTAAACTAAAATTTTTCTTTACATAAAAATCATTGTTATGATAGGTACTTCAGATAGTGAACACAAAAATATTTTTCAGATTTTGTTCAGCACTCAAACAGTGATCAACACAAGGATTTATGCGATCAACAATTTAAATAAATATTATTTAGTAGATTTTTGTTAAAATATTTTCTCAATTTTACATTCTTAACTTAAAATTGTTTAAATAAAAAATTTTTTTAACTTAAAAATATTGTTATATAAAATTTCTTAAAAGTAAAAATATTTCAGATAAAAATTTTAATAAATTTTTCACCAAAATAAGCCTCCTATCAAATTTTTATAATAAAGTCTCCTATCTTAAATTATTTTCACAAATAAAGCCTCTTATCAATATTTTTTTTCACCATCCCGACAGACAGACAAGCCAAATCCAATAGCTAATTGATATAATATCAAAGTGAGCCAAAAAAGCAGAGTCACTACTTTTGTGCAATAATTCGTTTTCCAGTATCAATAAATTACAATGTAAAACGTTTTATTGCATTATATTCTCGATTATCAAAAATAGATAAAAGCGTTAACGTCTTGTTCATAAAGAAACCATTAAATAATTTTATATATGCATTGCTAATAAATAAAATATTATTTAAACTTATTATTACAGTTTCTAAACCGTATATTTTACTAGTGCATTTTCCATACAAAGTTTTATATATTAATTATAAACCTTTCATGTTATCATATCTATTAATAATAAAACTTTTTCATCTCTTCTATTAAATAAATATTTTGCTCAATTATTTAGTTTCAATTATAATTTTATTATAACTAAATAGTAATAAACAAAATCAAATAATGAGAATGAATAAGCTAAATTAAATTTTTAGTTTTGTAATTTTAATTTAAATTCAATGATTTTCAAAAATTGGCAAGATTGATTTGGTTAAATTAAAAATAAGCAATACTTATTTTAAATTTATTTCCGTATTTAACATTATTTGTTCCTGAAAAACACTTATGTAAGATATTAAATATAAAATATACTATATATTAAAATTTCTAAAATGGAAAACCATGCAATTAATCTTTTCTAGTTTTAAACCAAATTTTTAATTTATACTTTTATTTGTAAGAAAATTTTTATATTTATTTAGTAAAATTACAATTTAATTTCAAACAGTAAAAAAAATTTTAATTTAGTAGTTATTAGGATTAAAAGATTTCATATTGAAAAATTGGTATGTGAAAGACAAGTGTTAAAATGAGTTTCAGATATATTTGTGAGGATGTCCTAAATTTAAATATACAAAAATAAAAATTATTCCACTAAAAGTTTACTATTAGATTTGTTTTGTTGCAAAATAAACTGTTATCTTAAAATAAATGATAATAAATCTTTTAAAAGTATAAAATTGAATTTTATTTATTGGTTTTCCAACGATTTATATTTTTTATAAATTTTTTAATTTTATTATAAAAATTATCCGGGATAACTATTTTTTATCTGACTTCTATAGAAAATTGTCAGATATATGGATTTGGGATTTTCCGTCTGTGTGTGTCACGCTCTCTCTCTTTGATAATAATGCGATTTTCCTCGTTACTTATAAAGAGAATTTTCTCTTTGATAATAATGGGATTTTCCTCGTTATTAATAAAGAGAGTTACTGGCTTATGCCACTTTGGGCGGTAATATAGTATAAAACCCAGTAAAGTAAGGGAAAGCGGAAAGCGGGAAAAATGTCAAAATAGGAGGCTTTTTTAGCGAATAAATGTAAAAATAGGAGACTTATAATGTCACTTTGGAGGTAATATAGTATATTTCCTGAAAGCGTAATAATGCCACTTTTTGTATGGGAAAGCGGAATAATGCCACTTTTATGTGGAAAAGCGGAATAATGCCACTTTTATATGGGAAAGCGGAATAATGCCACTTTTGTATGCTAAAGCGGAATAATGCCACTTTTTGAATGGGAAAGCGGAATAATGCCACATTTTGAATGGGAAAGCGGAATAATGCCACTTTTGAAAAATAAAAATAATTCCAATTTTAGAAAACGGAATAATACCAATATAACACGGTTTATTGTATTATGATGATTTATATAAGATAAAAAATTAAAATAGAGTAATAGAGGAGCGAGCGATCGTAGTGAACATTGCTATCAAAACATCATAATTAATAAAATAACATCCATTTAACTAAAATATGAATACGAAGTCAGATATTATTACCGTTACGATCTTGTTTATATATTAGAGTTTATTTTATAAAATTAAACTCAAGGTTTGCCCTTTACAAATAAAATTTCACTATATTAATTAAGTTATATATAATAAAGAAGATGAAATTTTGAGGGTTATAACGATTTCTACCATAAATCTCTTAATCAGCAAATGTATATGAAATAATCTTAAATCTTATCTAATTGCTATAAAATTCTAAAATATTTATTGGCGAGCCATCATAAATGTATTTTCAGGACTAACCTGCGAACCGAAAAGTTTTTATAACGATTCGATTTAATTTTTATATGCTTTTAATTTTAAAATTTAATTTTGATAGGTTATAGAGAATATATATTAAAATGTATTAATATTTTAATAATTAATAATAAGCAGATATTTACTAAAATTAAAGTATATAAAATAATTAATATATTTGTAATTAATCAATTATTTTTAAGAGAAATTTAGTGTTGTTTAACTTTCAACTTTTAAATTTAACTTGACTTGAGCTTTCACTTTTATCTGATATTTTAATTTCGCTTGTATTTCCCTTGGCTTTTAATTTTTTTTCAATTTCGCTTGTATTTCGATTTTGTATTTGATTACGATTTTAATTTAACTTGTATTTCGCTTTTCCAGATTATTCATTTTTAATTTGTCTTTCACTTCAACTTTCGCTTTTTGATTTAGCTTTTTAAGATTAAAACAATATTTCAACATTATTAATTAAAAACTACAATACTCAATAAAATAAATTGAATCACCTCATAAGATTAAGTGAAAGATAATAGCGAAAGTAAAATTAACTTGAATTTATTTAAGCTTGTATTTCACATTCTTTTTTAAAATCTTTTTAATTTCGCTTGTATTTCGCTTAGCTTTTTAAAAAAATTTTACTTTAGCTTGTATTTCACTCTCTTTTAAGCGAAAGTTAAAGTCAACAATTAATTTAACTTCCGCTTTCGCTTTCAAAAAGCGAAATAACACTAGAGAAAATGTATTCGAATTAAAATTTGAATAAAAATTTCGATTAATCGTAATTTAATTTAATTTAAATTAAAAGTTATAAAATTAGTTTTATCGTAATTTAAATTAAATAAAAAAAAGTGCATTTGAAACAACAGAGTTGTTTCAATTATTTTTCATCGAAATTGAATTAGAATTAATAATTGAATTAAAATTTCAATTAATTGAAATTTAATTTCATTTAAATTAATTATCTTAATAGTAATTTCATCTTAATTTAATTTAAATTAAAAATTATTAAAATAATTATATCGTAATTTAATTTAAATTGAAAATGTGCAATTAAAACAACATTAATATAATGCATAATTAAATATATACCTCAAATTAAATAATTTTTATATTATTTACTTCAAAATTGTAATATTTAAAAACTTATCTTAACTATAGTGTTACGATATTAGAATCACGGCTTAGTAAGCGTCACAAACTATCCACAATCTCATCTAATATTATCTTGAATGTCTACTATTATAAGACTACTCATACTCTTATTACTATGAGTCACAAGTTATATCATTATTCGTCTAATATTATCATAAATGTCTTCTATTATAAGATGACTATTATACTTATTAGTAGTTACATATCAATGTATAACGCAATATTGTTATTCACAGCTTATTATGTTAAACTATTACTGTCGATTCTCACTATTACTAATCAACCCCTATTTAAGCACTTACAATGTTATTTCATTAAGCATTCTGTATTTAGCAATACTAGCATTCAGTTAGCATTAAGCGTTAGCATAACTCACAGCAGTTATAACAATAATTAATACTAAGGTCTTAAATATTTTTTGATAAAAAGTGTGAAAATATTATGCAATTCTTTGATTATTTTCAAATTAATTTTTGATCAGGAACAGCAAATACAATGAGTATTAAAAGAATAAAATTCATTTATAAATCTTTAATAAAAAAGTTAATGAAATAATATAATTATTATAATGTACATTTAGTTTAATATTTTCAATAATTATTATAATTTTTAGCTTTTCAAAAATTATTTTATAAATCAAAAACAAAATCTACACGTGAATATATGACTTTGTATTTAAATTTGTAGTTATAGAAAAATACTATAACATCCTATACATTATCAAAATTTCAAATTAGGCAATTATTATTTATAATTAATAAAATATTATAATTATAAGTTTTCAGTTCATATTAAAATTCAAAACTCGAATATTTTTAATGACAAAAATAAATATAATTTAATTGTTTTATTGTAACAATTAACTTTAAATATTTTTATATTAAGTTAATAGTCATGCTTGATAAATAAAATAAAATAAAATTGCTTACAACTAGTGTTGTTTCATAAGATAAATAAAAAAAATTTCTCCTGCCATGGTTCTGCTGGAGGGTTAACAAAATTTTATCTAAATTTTTTGTTTAGATTTACCTCCTGTGATTTAAAAAAATTATGTCTCAACGGATCTTTTCCAATATTCTAGTATTTGATGTTTTAGTAATAAATTATTATTTTAATTATTATATAATTTACAGTTTAATATAAGAAACTAGAACTAAAATTAATTTACTTTCTTAAAGGTAAGATATTATAAATTTAAATTATATTTTAAAATATAATAAACACAGTTAGTTATATAGATAAACTAATTTTTAATATTAACAAGAGTTAGAATATCTTTAGAATGAAAAAATTCAATACTTATCATTATTAATTCTTGTGTTTTAATTTAAAATATAATAATTTTTTTAAAATAAATTTATAAAACAAAGGTTCTGAAACGTAAAAAAAGCATTTTAATCCATTTTTAATTTAAAATTAAAGATAATTTTGCAGTTTATAATAAATAAAAATGATATCGATGTCTTTTAATATAATCAGAAGATTAATTTAGTACTATTTTATAAAACTATATTAAAACAAAAATCTATGACTTTGGCATTAAAATATTTAGTTAAATCAAATTTTTTTATTTTATAAAAAATAACAAAAAATATTTTGAGAGCTTGACAAAAAACAGTCGGCAGACTTTTTATATTTAGTTTTGATTGTAATTAATTATAATTATTTTTCATTATTAACTATAATTTTCGTATCAAAGTAAATTTCTAATAATCCTAAACTACATTACAAAGAATTCATTTTAAAAACATTATTTTAAAAATATGTTTTATAAATAACAATAAAACAGTAAAATATGAATTTTTATCCACTTTATCATAAATTAAAACTGATTATATTTTTTAAGAATTTAATTTTGTATAATATTTTTAATATAAGGTAATGTAACGCTTAATTCAATATGTATCAGAGATGTGGGTTACCAAATTAAAACCGCTTATAGTTTTATATAACTATAAAGTTGATTATGTAAAAATATGTAAAAATTTGATTCAAATTATTTTATTTATAAATTTAAGAATATAAATTTCAAGTTAATTGTGATAAATTTAACGTAATTTAATTTAAAGTGAAAATGTACTCATAAAACAACGCTAGATTTAATAAAAAAAAATTTTTGATCATTTTTGAACAATTCTTTATCTGACTTCGATAAAATCAAGGCAGGTATATGGATTTGGGATTGTCCGTCTGTGTGTTCGTGTCACGCTCTATGATAGGAGGCTTTTTAATGAAAAAAATGTCAAAATAGGAGACTTTTTTAGTGAAAAATTGTCAAAATAGGAGGCTTTTTTTTGACAAAATATTAAGATAAGAGCAATAATTAAACGATAAGAATGCTTTATAAAGAATAGGCTTGCTTTATAAAGTTTTGATTAATTTATAGTTTTAAATTTTACAAAAAATTAATATATTTATATTTATTTTAATATTTATGACCAAATAAAAGCTTAAATATATTATTTTGGTAAAATTAGTTTTAAAATTTTTTTATAAAATTTTTATGTAAAAACTTTAACTTTTAAAAAACACGGTAAATTATAGGTTTTTAACAAAAATTTTTGAAAAATTCATTTAAATAATTACTTCTAATTGAGATATTTTTGTGATATTTTCCAAAGATAATTATTAATACTATATATATTAAATTGTAAGTTAAATTTTAAAAAAATTTAGTTAAATATTCCAAAATCTGGATTTTAAAATGAGTGAATTTTATTGTTTTTAAACTTGAGCGAAATCCAAAATTCTTTATTTTTTAACTCTCTCTGGCTAATCTAGGTATTTGTTTTATTGATTTTTTTAAATTAAAATCAGCTTAATAGAGGTTTTGTTTTATAAGAAAAATATAAGTTTACATGAATAACGTCAAAAATTTAATTAATTTTTTGGTTTAAATATTCAAAATTACACTTTAAAAACCTATAATTTACAGTGTTTTTTAGGAAATCTATAAAAAATTTTAAAAACTAAATTTACAAAAATAATAATTTTTAAACTTTTATTTGATGTAAGATTTATAATATTTTAATTAAATTTTATATAAAAAAACTTTTATATAAATTTTATATCAAAATCACTACGCTTTATTTTGTATATTTTGTATTTCATTTTTGATAGTGTTTTTATTTGCAGAATTTTTTTTTCTTTTTTAGAATTTCGATTTTGAAGAAAACAATTTTGATTAAATTAATTATGAGTGGTGTTAACTTAAAACAAGATCGTAACGGTCATATTATCTGATTTCGTATTCATATTTTCGATATATGGATGTTATTTTATTAATTATGATGTTTTGATAACATTGCTCACTACATTCGCTCGATCCTCTATCATTCTATTTTAATTTTTTAACATTTATCACAAGTTAAAAATACCATAAACCGTTTTATAGTGGTATTATTCCGTTTTCTAAAAGTGGAATTATTTTTATTTTCCAAATATGTCATTATTCCGCTTTCCCATACAATATTGGCATTATTCCGCTTTCCAATACAAAAGTGGCATTATTCCGCTTTGCCATACAAAATCGCATTATTTCTGTTAAAAAACCTCCTATTTTGCCATTTTTTCTATAAAAATAGCCTCCTATTTTGACGATTTTTTCACTAAAATGCCTCCTATCAATGTGTCTACAGACAGACGGACGGACAATGTTAAATCCATATATCTTACAATTTTCTATAGAAGTCAGATAAAAAATAAGAAATAACACATTGAATTACAGTTAAAGAATTATAAACATTTTATTTGGCTTTTGTGCCAAACTAAAATTTTAATTAAAATAAATTTGGAAAAGCGTAATACAAGTTAAATTAATATTTAAATCGAAAATAAAAGTGAAATACAAGAAAAATTTTAAAAAAATTTAAAAATCAAGCTAAATACAAGCGAAATTAAAATATCAGATAAAAGCGAATGCTTAAATCAATTTAATTTTAAAAGTTACAAGTTAAACAACACTAGTTGAATCTGAATAATCAACTCAGCTTTAAATAAATTTTATTTAACTTGTTTAACAAAGATGAATTTTTTAAATAATTAAAACAAATAACTTTGAAAAATTGTTGTTTCCATTTTTAAAATCGAAATCGAATTCTAAATCTAAATTAAAATTGAAATTGAAATACAATAAAATGCAAATATAAATAGAAATCAAATTAATGTTCGCTTAATCACTACGTTCGCTCGCCTTTCCGATTTTCTTTAATTTTATTTTTTATTTGATATATTTAAATCTTATTTGCTTATATCTGACAATTTTCTATCGAAGTCAGATAAAAAATAACAAGAAGAAAAAGTAAAAGAAAAGTAAAATTAAAAAGTTGAAGTAAAACAACACTAAAGAAAAGTCAAATAAAATTCACGTAAAAAAAGAAAAATACAAATTATATAAGAGAAAAATAATAATAAAAACAAAAAGAAATGAAAAAGACAAGAAATAGTTAATAAATATTAAATTAAACTAAATGCAAAAGAAAATGAAAATGAAAAATAAGAAGAATAAGAAAAAGAAAAAAATTTAAAAATCAGAAAATATCCAACACTAAATATCAATTATATTTTGCTTTTTCTTTTAAGTATTATTCTAATTTTAAGTGTATTTTACGAATGTAAGATTTAAGCGAAAGTATAATTTAATATATACTTTTCTTTTTCTTTTACTTATAAAAAAGTGAAAAAACACTAGTTTTAAGTTACATTTCAATATTTATTTTATAGATTTGTTAATTTTTTATTAAACTGTTAAAAAAAATTTCAACCTTTACTAATATTCACTAAAAAGCAAAAATGAATAAAAATTAAAAACAATATAACAAATAAATAACAAAAATTTGTCAATAATTTACTTTATTTAATTATAGTTAAACTTCTTATTGTATATATTAATACGCTTTTATTTTATATTGTGATTATTATTTATAATTTTTATAATTTCAAACACTTATCGATAATCTAGCGTTTTAAAAATCGAAATTGAAATCGATAAAAATATGTATTTCTTTTTCGATTTATCGTAATCAAAATGCAATCGAAATTATTGGAAAATAAAAATTTGAAATTAAAATGCAATGTAAATTAAAAATACTTCAAAATAAATCTAAATAGAAATTTAAATAAGAATTCTATTTTAACATAAAATAGAAATAAAAATAGAAATAACAAAAAATGTAAAAAGAAATAGAAATCGAATTATGAGAGCTATTAAAGTTGATAATGACATATCCTGTTTTAAAAAATACATAATAAATTATGTATAATAATTCATAAAAGTATATACTGGAGATATGGATGATTTATCTAACATAACTGAATAAATTAAAAGAAATGATAATTATAAATATATAAAAATAAAAACCCAACTTTACCTTTATGTTTATTAGGTTTTTCAAAATTTTAAACTAGTTTGAAATACTTATTTTTTTAATTTAATTTCTAATTTTAAATATTAAAAATATTTAAAAATTATTAAATAGAATAAATGTTTAAATAATTTTTTAGCTCACTTAAAATTGAAAAAAGGAGAGCTTTTGGATTTGACAATGTCTGTCCGTCTGTCCGTCTGTCCGTCTGTCCGTCTGTCCGTCTGTCTATCTGTCTGTTCGCAGTCCTCTTAAGTCCAAGAAGTCTGCCACTTACAAGCTATATCTTAAAATATTTTGAAATACTTATTATTCTATTTAATAATTTTTAAATATTTTTAATATTTAAAAATTATTAAATAGAATAAATGTTTAAATAATTTTTTAGCTTACTTTATATGGTCCGTCTGTCCGTCTGTCCGTCTGTACGTCCGTCTGTCCGTCCGTCTGTCCGTCCGTCCGTCTGTCCGTATGTCCTTCTGTCCGTCTTTCCGTCCCTCTGTCTGTCTGTCTGTCCGTCCGTCAGTCCGTCCGTCCGTCCGTCCGTCCGTCCGTCCGTCTGTCTGTCTGTCTATCCGTCCGTCCGTGTTTTCGCACTTCTCTTAGGTCCAAGAATCTTGCCACTTTCAAGCTATATATTAGTACTTTGTAGTAGTGTTGTATTTACTTTTGAAAATAAAATCAAAAGTAAAATATTTTTTGAACTTTTACTTTTGATTAATCAAAAGTAAAAGTAAATCAAAATGAAAAATTTAACGAAAAGTAAAAGTAAAAG
>JAQIVF010000823.1:0-17772 GCA_034698365.1 Steganacarus magnus
TTTTATCAAAATATCAATTTTTTCATTAATTATTTAAAATAATAAATGCTATTTTTACTGCTATTTTGACCAATTTTCAGTGCTATTTATAGCGCTATTTTGATATACAATAAATGCTATTTTTTTAGATCTCTATTTATTAAGCTTATAAATAATATGAAAAATAATGTCTATTACATAACAAGTTATTAAGTAAAAATATTATATAATTTCAAAAATAGTTGTTCAAAATGCTATTTAAGCAATTAAAATCAATAAATTTTGTGCTGTTTAGTTAATATTAGTTAACATTTTCAGTCTTCTAGTAATTTTTAAAAGTAAAATTTGGGCATTACTCAATTCTTAAGTAATGTTAGACTTTCTTCAATGTTGCACATCACACTAACGCGACGAACATGACGTATGTCTGATGATATCAAAAGCTTGTGATTTCGATGAAATCAAAACTATGACCCTTATGTAAGCCTAAGTTAGATAATGGAATTTAATATTAAATTAGATATTGAATCTAAAATTGATGATTCGTATGATGTGCTGTAGTGATAACAGGTATCATATTTTAAGAGTTTGCCCAATCAGTTCAACTATATAACAAATTTACACCTAAATTAAAATTAACATATTAAATAAATAAGTATGAATTTATTCAAGTTTATTTATGTTTAGTCATAATTCTCTCCGAATAAACAGAATTGCTTGGTTACTACGGCCCATATTCTATTGGACTTAAAGATTTCCATATTTTTATTGAAACAATTACTTAAATTCATCGCTGATTTGTCCAGGTTTTTAAGATTAGCAATAATCCACACAATTGACCATAAATTTGTTATTCACGACAACCACAGAATATTGTTTTCATCGCAATAAAATTATTATTTCCGAGAGCTTTATCAAAGTACTTTGATTTGTTTAGATGTTTGTTTAGTCACGTACTTATTTCTTTAGAATTATTTCATAACATTTAGAAGAATAAAAATATGTTTTTGTTTAAAAAAATAAATTTACTAACAATAGTGCAATACATTGAGTCATAACAATAACATATAGTTTTTTTATCTTTCAATTAAGTGTAGTCATATTAACTCGTAAACAATGAACATAAATAGAGAAGATAAGTACATAATATATATAAATCTACTTGAGTTAATTGTGTGAAAAGTTAAGTGAATGAGTGCAATAATTTTTTAATAAGTTGGTGCACATAATAAAATTCTCGAAAAAGTAATTTTACAGAATTAAATTAAATGCATTCTCTGACGGCTCAATTCTTTATAAATATCAGCCTCATTTTCTTTAAAGTTTCATGAAATTCGTTAGAAAAACAGGCGCTAAATCGTTTATCAATCGTTAAATAAATATTAGTTAGAAATATATATGAAATTTTTTTTAAAAAATTAGCATATTTTACAATAGTATCACTTTGTTTAATTACTAAGAAAATTTTTTTTAACTTCTCAAATGAAATATCCAGACTTCTAAAGAACAAGTGATAATAATTTTTGATAAAATTTTCTGTGAAATTAGATTCCCCAAATATTAAGTTAAGTTAGCAAATTTAATAAATAAATTTACTAAATTTAATGCAAATTGTGTGTAGGATAAAAGACCTTTAGTTTTTTGAGGATATTTGTTTAAATTTAACCAATAATTTGATTTTTAGCTCACTATCTATATAGAGCGAGCGAGCTTATGGATTTGACAATGTCTGTCTGTCTGTCTGTCCGCAGTCCCCTAAGTCAAAGAAGTCTACCATTTCCATGTAACTAATACTTTATAACATACAAGTTAAAACTTAATAGTTAGAATATTAATATGAGTATAAATGCGCTAATGTAACAATGACTAAAACCTTTTTTACACTGTCCTAACAATACAAATTTAAGACACCAAAGATAGACTCTATTATGAATGTTCCACACACTTGTTTTCTATTATTTAAATGAAATCGTTAGAATATTCAGAATCGTTAGTTATATGTAAAATCGTTAATCTCGTTAGAATCGATAGAAAAATTTAAACTAATTTTATATCAAATCAATAACAATCAATTATGCTTTTCTAATACTTTAAATTGCAAAATCATTAAGTTATTTTGATTCGTTAGTTAACGAATTTCAATGCCCTAGTAATTACTTTGCGCCAATATTTATAAGTTAAACTAAAACAAGTTTGAAAAAATTTAATTTCTTTAAAGATTTAGTAATTATATAATAAACTATTAGAAATTTTCTTTTAAAAAAGTAATTTTTGAAATAGAAATTAAAGCTCGCATTTCTAGACCTCAAGAATGCTGTGCATCACTAGAAAGCACTTCAATGAAATTGTCTGCATCATACGATTGCTGTTTTTTTCATACTTTTTTAATGTTATCAGACTGTTTCCGATAATTCAGTATTTGTTTTGTGAAAGTAATAAATTTCGTCACTGACGTACAAATAGAAAGATGTAACTTTTAACCAATCAAATGCATTTGAGTAGACATTGCCTATTATTGGTTCGCATATAAATAAGGCAATACACAACACGTTATATTCAATTAATTTTCTAAAGTTGAGAAAAAAGTTTAGAAATAAGTTTTTAGAAAAAAGTTTAGAAAAATTGTTTAAATTAAAATGAGAAGTTTGCCTAATTATTGTGTGGATGAGTCATCCTTTATTTCATCGGAAGATGAAAATTCTACAATGGTTTCGTCATTATCCAAATGTAATGATGAGTCGAATGAATCGTTTTTAAAAGAATGTGAAGATAATGTTGAAAACCTGAATTCAATTTCTAATGTGGATAAAGAGCTGATGGAGAAAATTGTGTCACAAGTGGAAGCATATTTTTCTGACGAAAACCTCATTAAAGACGAATTTCTTCTGAAGCATATCAGACGAAATAAGGAAGGATTCGTAAGTTTAAAGTTAGTTTCATCGCTCAGAAAAGTGAAAGCACTTTCGAAAGACTGGAAGATTGTTGCGTATTGTATCGAACACTCGTCCAAAAAGTTAGAAGTGAATGCAAATTATACGAAAATTAGGCGAATTAATCCATTACCAAATGCTGATGGAAGTAAGTGTTCGCGAACTGTAATCGCTTATAACATACCGTCGGGCAAAGATAATGTCGAACATATTAGAAAAACATTTTCTCAATTCGGAGAAATTGCTTTAATTCGCATATTGCGTGCGGACAGCTGTCAGTTTCCGATTGATGGCAACGTTTTACACGCTAACCATCAAAATATCATTCAATATGACCCTAACGTATTATCAACCATTGAATTTTATAATAAGACTGACGCTGAAAATGCGGTGAGAGGTATGAATAGCGATAACAATTGGAGAAATTCGATGAAAGTGACGCCAATGAAGCCAAATACGAACACAAGAACAGCGATCAAGAGTGGCATTACATGCGCACCGAAACTCCCAAATAATGATTCTTATTCGATCAAACAAAACATAGTTAGTGGCAAAAAACAAAATAAATTTTCCAACAAATATGAATCAACTCACAGACAAACCAATAACTCAAATATTCACTTATTGAGAAGACAAAAGTCGAATAGTTATTCGGCGGGAGATGAAGCTTCTCAACAAAAAACTAATCTATCGAATGGAATGCGTTCAACAAATAGTCTAAACTCCACTCATAACTCTCGACTGCCAGCAAACGTAATTCGTACGCCTTATGGTCCCGATGGTCATAGCAATGGCTTTAAGTTAAACAGGCAAAGAAGCTATTCTCAACCATAATTTTGATTTTCATTGATTATAATTTTTTCAATAAAGTTATTTAATTCCTAATGTATACCATAAAATGTATTATAAAAAACAAATATTGATTAATAGTAATATAAATTGTTAAATATTAATATAAATTAAATTTGACTATTAAATAGAAATATATTTAAGTTACTGTAATAAATGTCTCATCTTTAAAGTATATAAAATTTTTTTACTCATTTAAAAAAAATTCATCAAAAAATTCTTATAATATATCTATTCAGCAGCATTTTATAGTATTTGACATTAAATAATCGTTCTGTTTAAGGGGTTATTGGACAACTTAATAATGAACTTAATAAATCATTATCTATAATAAAGAATTAAACAAAATAATGTCAGGCACATAAGTTTACAGCACAGCTGTTATCAAAGAATAAGTTGTTAGCACATAATTCACATTTATTTTTATATTTATTCAGTGTACACTATAAATAACTTTACTTACTTAACGCAAACAATTGCGCTCATAAAAAGTCGAATTGATATTACAGTATTCTTTAATATAATAATTTTGTTTAGAAAAACTTTTCAAAATAAATAGTGGAGCAATGCGTTAATTGATGCATTTCATCAGTCATTGTTGTTTTAAATTCTGTTTAGGCGATGCATTCTGTTAAGAAATAAGAATTGACATTTGAAAATCATTGACTTTCCAGTGCTCAGCGTAAATGATCATAATGGCATTACACCCTAACAATGTTTGCCAATGCGATTATCTACAGATGTGCTCAGGAACAGAGGATATAACTAGAGTTGGGAATTCACGGGTTTTCCCAATTTTTTAAATAGTCCCAATATATTAATGGACATTTTTGCAATTATAATAAAATATAACTTAAATTTCTCAAATTATTTGTATCAAAATTTACCAAGTGTCGCAAAATTTTGAATTTTGTCCCAAAAATCAAGGAATCGAAAAATTATCGCTTAAATCGGATGAGTTTTGCTTCCCTTAGAATTTTGAGAATATATATTCCACTTTTGAGGTTCATGGTGATCACTGATAATACTTTTCTAAAGAATATTCAACTGGAAAACGCCAAATTTTGTCCCTGAATTCCCAACTCTAGATATAACTACATAGTAACTTTTTGAATACTTAAGACACCAATCTACTGAAAAATTTGTGTAAAGATAAAATTATTTTAGGAGCAACTGCCATGATTTTTCATCGCGCCCCGTATATAAATAAATGTGACTTTTTTCAATAGAATGACTGCGGACTATGAGAATTAAGGGTAAGTAAAATTCGGTTTATACTTTTTATTTAAGAATAAAGATGATTTATAAATGATGTTAGTTTAAGTGGCCACGACTTAAAACAAAATTTGAGTCTCTCTCGATTAAATTTCAACCATTAAACGCATTAGTGATAATTAAAACAGCAAACTTTTTTAATAAATTTAATTATTTTTATTGAAATTATCAATATTTTTTTTTGTAAACAAATATAAACAGAGCTTATTATATAATCTTGTTGAGGACAATAAAACTTTTAAATTATGTTTTCATGCATCGTTTTCAAGTTTATCGTTTTATTTATTATCTCAACAGAAAATAAATAAAAATATCTACTCTTTTGTGCTGACAGGTTAAAGGTTTTAATGTGAAAACAAAATATATTTATTTTAATTCATTGCATCAAATTTTCTTACAGTATTTAATAAAAATGCTATAAATATAGTATATGTTAAAGAATAATAAGGATATAATATTTTGCAAATTTCAATTTCAATATTTTTCAAGAGTTTAAAATTTCTTAATAATGAAACTTTTGAAAAGTTTCAAATACTTAATTTAGTTTTTTAGTTAATAGCTATAATTACATATTAATTTTTATTAGTTTCACAATATATCAACGATTTTTTGGTTTGTTTAACTTTGTTTCGATTTCTAATTAAATTTATTAAGCCTTTAATACTTTTAACTTCACATCGGACATAAAGACATACATCTAGGGATTAATTCCAGCCATAACTTGTAATGAGTTAAATGCTACAAACTGTAATTCATTGCGTTACTAATAAGTACTGTACTAATCATTGCTTTCAATGGGAATGTATAGGATTACGGTAATCGGAAAAGTCTGCTTCAAAACGTGTCAATTGACTCAAGGTTGCGAGAAAACAAAAATTCTTACATCGTTAGACTATACTGTATACGATAAGTGTTACTATAATACTGTTGCGTACAGTACTAGAATTTAAAAATGAATTTTCAAATGAATAACAAAAAAACCAGTTACGATATGTCAAAATGAAACCTTGTTAATAATTTTTTATTTGGTTGTCAAACGAGCACATCATAGAACCATAGAAATATTATTAATCCTATAACATAACAAAATTAATGTATACATTCTTTTTAAATCGATGTTATTGTATTGAATTGAATTGAATTGAAAAGTAAAAGAAAATAAGATAAGCATAAACACGTGAAAAATCCAATTAAACAATTATTTACAAAAAATGTAGTTTTTCACACACGTTAGATAAAAATGGAAAAGTAAAACACTTAAATATGTATAAACAACACTCATTATCTGAATATAAATAAAAAAATAAAATAGAAATATTTAGAAAAACACTGATTATACAAATCGATATAAAACTAATGATAAAATATAGTAAAAAATATTATATCTATAAATATTATAATGTTTCATAATTTCTAAGACTTAATTGAATTGCATAACAATTACTCTGATTATTATATCACTAAAGTAAAATTCATAAAATCTATAATTTTCTAAATTTAATTTCAATAAATTATATTAGTTTATATTTTTATAATTAGCAACAATCTATTGTCACCGGTTTACAAATTTTCATAAATTAATATTTCTTCCTTTTGACAATAAGAATAACTTGTCCTTCAGGTAATTTCTTGAGAAAATTCCATGCTTCAGTTCGGGTCATATTGTTAAACGAAAGATCGTTCACACTTATAATTTCGTCACCAGCAGATAGAGTTCCTTCTTTATCGGCCGGACCTCCTTTCAAATACACAAAACAGTCCGTATTTATAGTTAACAATTTCACATTTGTAATTGAAGGCATACACAATCAAAATTATTTCAACTATAACTATAACTATTTACAATTTTCAGTCTAATTTATATGACTATTAAACGATTATAATAATTATGTTAAAATAATCAAAATTCAAATTTTAAGACCAAATTAAAAGTTATAATTTTGAGAAAACTAAATCTTAAGCAAAAATTTATATTTTTAAATTTGTAAATAAAGATTGATTACCTCTGAATATTTTCTTAATTGCTAACGGCTTGTCCCCGAGTGGCGAGTCTTTTCCGCCTTCTAATATAAAACCAAGACCAGCAACATCTTTAGCGAGATCTGCTCTTATAATTTTATAATTATTATCTGAATTATTTTCAATTTCTTTTTGTCCAGTAATAATCTCATCTTCGATTTGAGTGCTATTTATTTGTTCGGTAAGATCTGTGCTGCTCTGTCTCGAGTGAAATCCATTAGTAATTTCAGGATTTGTTCGCGACAATACAATTACAACTTCAGGTCTCGGAGATTTCATTATTTCTAGTGCCATTTTATGAGTAACGCCTTTTAGTATTTTACCTGATTTTAAATAATTAATAGTATCTCTTAATATGCAATCAAATTAAATATACCGTTGATCGATAGTATGCGATCGCCTTTTTTAATCCTTCCGTCGCGATCAGCTAAACTTCCATTAATAACTCTATGAACCTAAACATAGCAATTTTTCAGTCATAAAGTTGTGAATTATAGCTTTAATATTAGATAACTTACAGTGATTTCCTTGGTTTCACAATCAGAACCGCCAGCCAATGTAATTCCAATATTTCCACTCGATATATATTCGCGATGCAAAACTATAACTTGAATATTATGACTGTTCGCATCATTTACTTCTAACGATTGATTCGCTTCTTCAATAAGTTGTTGCAACTCTTGAGGCGATATGAGACTTGTTGTGGAGGCAAGTGACGAAACTGATCCAAATTGCGAATCTCTTAAATTAGAAGAAGATCCAGTATGTGATCCTTGAGGCTTTGAGACTTGAACGCCTGACGTACTCGCACCTGAATCACTAGCTATAGAGTCAATCGATGACATTCTATGATGATTATTCAATGTCACGTTTTTCTCGTTTTCACTTAATTTATTGCAACATTTGCTTTCATCCAATTTCAATTTGTCGTCATCGAAATAATTTGCGTCAATCTTACAGCTATCCAATGAATTACCGTTAGTGGAATCTTCATTAATGTCGTCAAAATAATCTTTAGAATCCTCTTTCAATTTACAATCCTCCCAATTATTTTCAATTTCTTCGTTCTTTTCGTTAACATTTTCCAAAATAGTGCTGTTAAATAATAGATCATTTTTAGCTGCACTCAAATTAGTTACACTTTTATTAGATTTAATAATCGATTGAGTTTCGGTATTTTGTTCAAATACACGACAAATATCACTAAAACTTCGTGAACGCGAAGATATTGTACTGTTCATTGGTTTTATGTTTGAATAAATATCATTATCTTTTAAATCGTTTTTAATAAAACATTCACTTTGCAAATAGTTTGACACATTTATATCATTATTACTTATGCAAGAATTCATTTTATTATTTTTAGGCATTAATGATGGCGGTATTCGATTAAAAGAAACGGATGGCGGCAAGGGTTTGGGTGGAGGTAATGGAGGAACGTTCTTACCAAAAGAACTAACTGTTTCACAATTAATTTTCTGTTCCCATTTTTCTGCGAGAGCTTTGAAATTTTTAACAGAGTCTGTGCTATCACTTTTCAACGTATTTTGTTTATATTCTGTAAAATTTTTTAAAACAGTTAATTGTGAGCCGAGTATCTTAGGTTTGGAAATTTCCGGAGATAAAGGCTTAAAAGAATCAAATGTTGAAATTTGATGAATGCCATCCACATCGTCATCATTTTCTTTAGTGTATGAAAAGCTGTCCCAATAATCCGCAACTGACGAGTTATGCAGTGAATATGTGTCAGCTTTAACGTTAGGAGAAGTGCTAGAAATAAGTTTTAGATTATTAGGTTCTGAAGATCGCCTTTGAGGCACAATAGGAACTTTTTTGTTCTCATTTAAATTTGTAATATTATTTGTTTCGTTTTGCATTTTTGAATATTTATTTAAAGCACTATCAACCAAATGATCATCAATCAAAAAGGCATTCTTTTGTACTTTATCGTTACATCTGTTAACATTTGGTGAAATAAGTGCTGTTTCCGGTATTAAAGGAATTACTGGTTTACTATGTGACAATGAATAATGAAATTGCGAGTCATTTGCGTTTATGGAAGTTGAAGTGTCAACACAAGACGTGTCAATATTAATTGTGGCTGCGTTATCCACTAATGGAGAAGACGGTAACTCTAACTGCCGTCTTTTGAAGGCAGGAGAATATTTTGGAACTTCATATTTACTTAAAAGAGACTCTGTTTCCGATGTAAACAATTGATTGTCGATATAATTCGATTGATTTTGCTGTTGACTTGTGTTGTTTTTGGTTAAAAAAGTGACTTCTTCGGGTTTTGAAGTCAGTAATGCCGAACTCGAACACGTATTACTAAATATTGTAGGCATTGACTTACAAACTTCTGGTTCATTGGATGATGGAATATCAGGAATAATCAAACCTTTCAATTTGGTGGCATTTTGTTTTCTCGTTTCAAGCAATGAATACAAAAATCCGCCATCAAATAATGGCTTATGTACTCCAATACCGAGTGACGTGTTTGACGTTTCAGAAGCTGAATTTAAGCTCGAATATCTAAGATACGATGGTTTCAAGTGTCCGGTGTATTGATAGTTAGAATTAGTTGTGTGCGAACTTAATACGTTATCCGATAGCGATGAACAAACTGGTGATTTATGCATAAATGTGTTTTTCGAGCTATAAATTGAACTATTATTCTCCATTTTCTCCTCAGTTTGCGTATTATTATTAATTTGATTGATATCCTCCATTAAATTATCATTCTTTGTATTCTTATTTTTATTAATAAATGAATCAGAATTCATTATACTATTAGTTAACGATGATTCTAATTCATTAGTATTGACGTTAGAATTAAAATCGTTTATAGAAATATTTGTTTTCGACTCTCGTTTATTATTCTCACTATTTTCACAATTATGATCAAACAATGCGATTCTCTCTTTCACGCTTCTTTTTATTGCAGAATTAGAATTTGTTGGCTTATTAATGGCATTTCCATTCACTTCTGCTTCCGTATACAACAAAGCAGACGAAGGATTATTATCGTTAAACTTTTTGGTTAAATTATCGAATTTGTTTATAGAATCTGGAAGAATAGATGCATCGATTTCATCATAAGCTGCGTTTGAATCATATTTATTAATATTTGTTGAATCAATAATATATTGTTCTTTAGTTGAGGTAACATTTAAATCAAGTTCAGAACTGGGAGATTCGATGTCAATAAAAACGCCAGAATCTTCGTGAACAGATGACAAAACAGGCACTTGAAGTATTTTACAATCAATAGGAATAGTGTTGGCATCATTTGTCACATTTAAATCAGCGTAGTTTAATGTTATTTCTTGCCCATCGGGTGGTTGTCGATCATAAGTTGGAGGCAAACAACGCATTGATTCCATTATATTATTATCTTTACGGGCATTCGTTCCAATCATCTCACAATTAATCTTCTCTTCTTTATCAGTTATTTCGTAAAACGCTATTATTTGAACATTACAAACATAATGCTTTAATATTAAATAATACTAGAGTTTATTATAATAATAGAACTGATTAAATCTAAAAAGTTATTTAAGCTATGAATTGCGTAAGTTTTTTATATAATAAGCGTGTGAATGAATGCTTAGAAATGATTATCGCATATTGTTGTGCCACAAAACTATTTAATACGCCTTATCAATGCGAATGTCTAAAATTAATGCTAATTTATACTTTCGTTTAATACAGCATAATATTTTGTAATCATATTACATATTACTATCTTAACATTGAGCGTTACAACAATTACTCCTTTCATATAAACAATATAATAGAAATCACTAATAATTATTATTAATCTAAATCTACACTATATTCACAGAATCTAATTGTATTCTAAATTCTGTTTTCGTTAAAGTATTAGTTTAAATAAAACTCACCGAAATTTGTTTTTATTTTGATAAATAATTAAAATAAATTATGTACAAATAAATATCATACGTTTAGGAATTTGAATGCGAAAAAGTTAGGCGATATATTTAATATCATGACAAATGTTAATAAAATAATAAACTTTCTTCACGCAATTATTCAGTTATTTGATATGAATGATCGTTGAAAAAAAGAAATAAAAAACCGAAAACATTGTCATGAGAATGGAATTTAATAGAATTCAAAGTCAAAAAACTATGTTGTGAAATGAAAAGTTTTTGCAGATAAAATGCGATACAATTCTTGTTATATAAGCAAAACTAGAATGAAATAAACCACGCCTTATAGACTACAAATGCCAAAACTAATTTATTAGAACCCTAATACAGTATACACGCTCTATACATACTTTATTATTGTGCTGGACGTTCAACTTAACGCAAATAACATTAAAACTGGTTATTTATAAAAAAAATACTGTTCAATAATATGGTTAATAAAATAATTTATGCAAATTTACAAAAAAAAACCGATTAACAATAAATATCAATAAGAATTGCGGATTAAAATTTTTTAAACAAAGACTAAATAATAGAATTAAATTTTCTTGTATTTACAATAATTTATTTGTTTGACCATATTCTCTAAAGGGTGCTCTGAGACACTCAAACATCGAATCAATAAAATATTTTCAAAAAACAAAACCATAAATCATCGATTTCTTCTATAATTAATTTCAATAACGATTTAACTTTTAAACCATGGCTTTGCAATTATACTGAGCTTGAAATTCAAAAATTTACAAATTTCATACTACAAAACAGTAATTTATCAAATCTATAAACTTTCAGGAAAACACACGTGAAACTACAGAGTTAAAAGTTATTATTAAAAATTAAAGTTAGTTAAAACAAGATCGTAACGGTCATAATATCTCACTTCGTATTAATATTTTTAGATATATGGATGTTATTTTTTCAGTATAATGTATTTACTTTTTCTAAACATTTTTATATTGTTATCGGAATCACTATCCGCATTTGAAATTAACATACCCTGTTTTAAACTTAGCTACCCCATTTCAAATTCAACAACCCTGCTTTCCAGAATGGCATATTCCGTCCGTTAGTTTTTGTTTTATACTATACCACTGCCAAAAGTGGCATATTCCGTTTTCCAGAATGGCATATTATTCAAGAAAAAGCCTCCTAACTTAATTGTTCTAGAAAGAAGGTTGGTAAAAGGCCCAATTTTTTTTCTTAAAAAGCCTCCTATCAAAGGGTCTACACACACGGACGGACAGTCAAATCCATATATCTGACAATTTTCTTCGAAGTCAGATAAATAAAAAATATAAGTGTATTAAACAGTCTGTTTTCACACAGTAAAATTAGTTCTGTAACTGTTCTAAAAATGTTTCACTCTGAAGGTGTGGGCGTTTGTCCATTTAAAACTTTGGAGGCAAAACTAATCGGAATTGATAGGACTATAGATAATGGAGGGTTTATCTCCAGAACGTTGTCTCTAAACGAAAGGTACAACTGAGTCAAATAACTATTTAAGATTCATTGTTTTAATTTTAGATGTTCTTATTACGCATAACTGGCAATTTAAAATAAAAATGTAATGGAAAAAATATTAGATTTTAAATTCTTTTAGCAATTAAAGACAAGCGAAAATTTTTTATGCTCAATTTGTTGCATTAAATTTTTCTTTAAATTAAAAATAATCTAGAACTCCGGTTACAATTTTACCGTTTTTACTTTTCTATTTTCGTCAGATGTATTTATTCCTGAAATATTACATTCTTAATAATTTCAATAAAATTCAAATATATTTTTCTGTATCTTAAAATAATAAAAATAAACCTATTAAATATAAAAAATACACATAATAGGTAAACTTAGCAATTAGTTTTTCCAGATGTTTTCAGTTTTGAAATTTTTATTTTATAAAAGACTAGAAAGTGGCGCTAAATTTATACCGTATAGCTAAATATAAAATAAAACCCTAAATCAATCGCATTGCTCATTGATAATTAATTAAAAGATATTAAAGCAACATTAAACAATCAAACAGAACGGAACATTCATAAGGAGCTAACTTTGTTTTAATATCCGTTAAGAGAGTTCATTATATTAAACAATATAACATAGTTTAATAATAATAATCCATATCGAACTGTCGGAAATTTGTTTAAATTTAATAATTCGATTTTTACTCGCCAGTATCACATTTTTTAAATGAGCAACGTTTCGGTTAGACTCTTCTAACCATCATCAGGCGACTTATGCTGATTTAAACATTTTAAATAAAAAAAAATCTATAATTGTTTAATAAAAATAACGTGAAAATTACTTGTATTATATTGTAATTTTACACCGAATAGTTTAGCAATGAAATAATAAACAACTCCGGTTAGCAACTTAAAGTTGTGCTAAAATGTTCTTAATTTTCGAATTTTTTAATTTTTTTAAATTTTTAAAAATTAATTTTTTAAAATGTTTAAATTAATTTAATATAACATAGTATTTAAAGTAAAAGTTAGACATAAAAGGCAGAATTTTGCAGAATTTAACACATAAAAAAAGCAGAATATTAGGCAAAAATTCGTTATTAATAAAGAAAGTGCGCGCACAGACATGTCAAATCTAATATGTCAAAGTGAGCTAAAATATTTCATTGCATTCTTTTAAATTTTGCGCATTACTCGTACAAAAATAATAAAAATTTCAATTCGAAACTTACATGAAGCAGAATTTGAGGTCGAATCGGCATTTAACTCGGTTCTCACAACAGTTTTAAAATTAATTGGTATTTTACTTTCAAACGATTGACAATTTCCTATTTCACTTTTTTTTGAATCAAATAAATTTTTTGGCTTCATTTGAGATTTTAAATGACACAGTTTTGCTTCATCGTGAGTATTGGTTTGTTTGGCGGAATCCGCTTTGTTTGATAAACTATTTTTCAATACTGGTCTTGGAATAAGACTAGATTTTTTTTCGGTGCTCGGTATCATTGAACAAAGCGAATGCAAATTCCCGTAAGACTTTGATTTTCTTGGCATTATAGATGGCAATGGTTTTGGTATCAGCGAAACCGAAGACACATTCTTGCTATCTTTAGTAATGTTGCATATTTTTACTGTTTCTAAATTACTACAGATTTCAATATTATTTTCTTTTGTTGAATTTATATAAATATTCGATGAAGTTTCAAAATTTTTATTATCTTTTAAATTTTCGCTAAAATCTTTCATGTCTTGATGAACTTTTGATTGCTCAGTGCTTATCAGATCAATTAATTCTTCATTTTTATAAATATTTTCATTATTTATAAAAATATCGTCACAAATGCTTTCATTTTTATTACATTCATCGAATATTTCTTTTTTATTTATTAGTAAATCGTCAGTTTTAATATTTGTTTCTTCGCAGTCATTTAATTCTAATTTATTTTTAGAATTATGATTATTTTCAAATAAGTTTAATATGTCGCCAAATTTGTTTTCATTACTAATTTTAACGTTTGAATCGGTTGCTGAGATATTACGTTCATAATAACTGCTAGTATCAGAATCTGCCAGTAAAAATTCATTTTCATCAAAAATTTTCATGTCAGCTGTGCTTGAATTTAATTCATTCACGTCTTCCTGTTCATCAATTAACTGAGTCTGATTAAAACTTGGAGAAATCACATTATCTTCGAATAAATCTTTAGAAACTTCAAAAACATTAATTTTCTGATTGCAGAATTCTTTAGGAGGAACTATAATACGAATATCATTTAAATTTTCAGTTCCAAAACCAGAATTAGCATTTAACTGTTTATTAGTAAGAAAGTGGGGAGAATCCACATATTTATCAATATTAATATCATAAATATTGGATTCGGTAATTTTGCTTAAGTTTTCATCTTCAATGAAAGCGGCATTTGCTTTATTAACAAACGTGTGCAATGTTTCTTTATGATCCAATTCTCTTTCTAGATGTTCAAATGGGCTCAACACTCTTCCAATATCAACGGTAGTTTTTCGCGGAATACTATCGGAAAAACTTGAATTCGCAGTGCTTGCTCTTGAAAAGCGTTCAATAATGGTTGACACACTAGAGCCGGTGTCATCTGATTCGGATTCAATGTGCTAAAAACACATAAACATATTTACTAAAAAATTATCATTAATTTATTATATTTTACTAACCATTATATCTTCATCAGCGAGAAGATCAGTGTAAACACTAGGTTCGGACGGCATGATAATTTCGTTGTTTTGAATTTTTTCAACAATTATATCTTCAACGTTTATTAAATCAGTTATATCGCTGACTACAGTATCAACGAATGTCAAATTTTCCAAAAAATTTTCATTCGTATCTTCTTTCGTATCAATTATTACAATTTGTTCATCCAATTTTAATTCTTTTTCTGTTGGCGGTTTAGGTGGCGGAACCTTTGGTCTTCTTGGTGGCAAAGGAGGAGGTTGTGAACACTTTTTTCGAAATGGTTTTACTATATTATCAGTTTCATTGTCCATAAAAAATTGAGGAATGTATTGATTTAAACATTTTGAAGACAAAATAGTGGTTTCTTTTCGTGGCGGCACTGGAGGAGGAATTTTTTTAATCAGAGAGTTCTGGTTTGAATGAGATAAGCAATTGTTAACAGTTTCGCTTTCATCGACAATTGTTTTATCTTTAAATAAATAAGAGCTGCCATGATTGCCATTAACATTATGCAAATTACGTTTGACAACAATTTTGATACAAACGGGTGCGTCTTTTAATAAAGTAATGCATTGCAATCGCGTTAGATTTTGCGTTAAACTCGAATCGATTTCGATTATCTCATCTCCTTCTCGCAGAAATCCTAACTGCTGTCCATACGCTTTAGATGCTGGACTATCTATATTAATGCTTTGAATGAATACTTTATTAATGTTTTCGTTAGCATTAGTTCCGCCATCAAACTTCAAACCCATTCCCAATTTCTCGCCTGGAAGACGATATATGTTGATCTCTTCTATGGATGCGTTGCAATCAACAGTATTATCGAAATGCAATATATTTTGATCTTTACACATATCTCCCACTTGCACTACTGTAACGAAATCATCCATATTATGGCCTGTTTTCTGCTCAATTTCTTCTACTTTAACAACTGTTACATGATTTATGTTATCATAGTTGGAACAAACTTTATTGTTGCATGTGTTCGACATTATCACATATTTACAAGCTCTTCAGTTCTTGTTTCACTGTAAATGCAATAAATATTTTAATTTGATTCATGAATCATGAAATAGCAATGCTATTATTTTAACAAACAATCTATTTATTTAACTAAAAAGTTTTCCTCAAATTACTGATACTTTAATGACGTGTTAGTGTCATAATAAAAGCTTCATTTAAATCAAAACTCATTCATACCTGCAATAACTTATTACAAAATAACAAAAACAATTTATTATAATAACAATATATTTATTACCAGAATATGAGAAGACAGAAACGAGTGAAGAGGCGTTCAACTGAATTGAAGAAATGTAACAAATAATAACAACATTTACAAAAATATGTAGCTTTTATCAAATATTTGACATTTGTGTAAAAAATTTGGTATCAAAAATATTAGAAAACAATTGGTTAGTAATATTGCAAGTTTAGTGCATTGATTGCGCACACAATCATCACATTAGTTGAGTGCATTTGCACCAATTTGCCACAATTGCCACAATTTGCCACATAGTCAATAAAAGCGGTGAAACAAGTAGTGGATAAACATTGGGTCAAATTTTTGAGCATCAATACTAGCATCAAATCCACTACTGTAGCAGTACTACTATAAACGGAACTCAAAATAATGTGTAACAGTGAAGTGTCACTATAATGCACGCAATACTGCTATACAGTAACTGTTGTACTCTTTCAGTACCGAACTTACAATTACTTTTTTCGTACTTATGTTTAACTAGAATTTTAAATTGAATCTGAATCCGAAATCTAAATTAAAAATCAAATTTTCACACTAAATTAGTACGTTATAGCGTTTTCTTAAACGCGGTATTAATAAGCCCAATGATTATATTTTGCTGAACATATATGAAACAATCAATTATATAGAATCGGAATTTTTCTTTTGCTAAAAACTATCTTATTTATAACATATTTTTAATAAGGAGTAATAGACATTATTAATTGAGAAAACTAATTGAAATTTTCGAGTTATGTGTTTTAAAAACATACTATTAAGTTTAATTTACTTATTTATCGATGTGAGATAAAACTTGAAATTAGATAAAGTAATTATTTATATCTTCATTAATTTTCAACATTTTACATGTGAATAAACTTTTCTGTATGCAATCTATTGCATCTCAAACAAATAAATTGTTTTTAACAACATTGATTAAACTCGTTTATTTTAAACATCAAACAAAAGTTGACAACTAAAAGTAGGGATAAGAATTTAGGCTGAGCGTGAGCCTAAGGCTTTGTTGTAGTATAGTAGTATATAGGACGACAGACTAGCTTATTGTTGGCTCTTGTCTTAAGCTACAATCAAATTTATGCTTAATCTTTAAGGCCAACAAAATTCGGGGTAAAAATCTATCGGATTCGGGAGGGCTTCGGGGCAAAAAATTTGCCGTTTTCGGGCTGAATTCGGGCAATAAAATTTAATCAAAACTATTTTAAAATTAGCTTTAATAAATCTTGAAAGAATTTTTTTTAAAAAATACTATTTTTAAGTTCTTACGATTATAAAACATGACAATAATACTATTTAGAATTTCTTCTAAATTGGTCATATAACATACTGTAACAAA
>JAQIVF010000824.1:0-17715 GCA_034698365.1 Steganacarus magnus
ATTTAATAAAATTTCATTTTCCTGTTTTTTTAGATTAGATATAAAAATTTTTAGTTCAAAATTTTCTTTACTTATTCTTAAAAGTACATGAAAAATTTGTTTTATTAAATTTTTATAAATATTATTCTCCTCAAACAAAAATTGTAAATTATTATTACTAAAACAATCAGGTTTTTGTAATAATCTTTCTCTTTTTGAATTATGTTTGTTTATTGGTTTTAATAATGTCTTTGAAAAAATGAAATTTTTTAAAATAGTATTTTTGTTTTTTTGTTTAATTTTTTTTAATTTTAACAATTCAAAGTTTTTTAAATATAAATTCCAATAATCTGCATTGAGTTTTTGGTATTTTTTTTTACAATATTTTAATTCTTTGATTAATAATTCTGTCATTTTTTATTAATCTTTATTTTATTTCTTCTTTTTAATTAATATTAATTTAATTATTATTATTAAAATTTAGCTTAGAGATTTTACTAGTACTTTATTCAAAATTGTAAAAGTTGTATTGTTTTTAAGCAATTAGACAAAAACTTTTTCATTTTAAATTAAAATTTTTAGTACTTGAACTTAGTTTGAATTGAATTTTTTAATAACTGATTTTATTTAAATGAGATATTGTAATTGGTATGTCTGTCCGCCGAGATGCAGACAGGAATATTTTTTTGTTAAATTATATTTCTAGTTTAATTAGGTTTTTGATAGAGTTATATTGTTGGATGAAAAATGCTTTTCGTATTAATTTATTTTGTGTGAACACGCGACACACGTAATAACCAGCTTTCTTCATCCGTGTCCATAGGATCAAGCTTTTTTAAATAAAAGATACAGGTTATAAAGATTTTAACATAAATAACTTAAGAATCAAATTAATTTTTTCTTCAGATGAACAGTTTCTTAAAACATTTTAAAGAATTCTAAGGATTTAAAAATCAATAAAAGAGAAACTATAGATAAAAAGATCAATAATTTAAATGCTCAGAATTTGTTTCAGAGAGTAAAAACGGTAGAACACTTTATTTTGTTAGAAACATATTTGTATCATTATTATCAGAAAATTTGTTGTGCTTTTTTCAATCAAATAAATGCTTTTGTTCAAAGAACAAAGAAAATTTTTTGCTTATTGTCAACTATTATCCAAAATTTATATCTATGAAAAAGTTGAAAAAAATGCTTCAAATTTTGAAGCTTTTACTGATTATATGCACAAAGTACATTTTACAAGATTTATGAGAAGCAATGCGTTCTACTATCATTTCGTTAACTCTATCGTTAATATAACTTAACGAAAAATCAATAAAAAAATTGATTTAATTAATATTTTTAATGATTTTAATAATTATAAAATTCCTTTGGCGAACACCTCGCATATATAATTTATAAATTTATTTTTTATTAATAACAAAATTTAATGGATTTTCAAATTTTAATTTTTTAATTTTAATTAAAATCAATTTTATTATTTTTAATGATTTAAAAATCTATTAAATTTTGTAATTAATAAAAAATAAATTTATAAATTATATATGCGAAGTGTTTGCCAAAGGAATTTTTTAATTTTCGTTAAGTAACTTGTTTCGTTAAAACGTTCGATAATTAACGATAGGCTCGAAGCTATAGATAATTAGAGAAAGCTTTCGTTAAGTAACAGATTTTAGAAGAACCACATTTTAACAATTTTTATCGCTAATAATCATTACCATAATAACGAAACACAATAGTTAGTTAAATATTTCTTTAACCCACCGTCGAACCTACTCCAGTATTCCATACTGAAAATTTAAATCTAAATATGGAATTTTTTATTTATCACAACTTGGTATAAATTTTTGGTTTAAATATGAAAGTTCGTAAAATAAAAATCACAATGAAACTCTAGAAAATAAAGCAATATTAAAATTTTATGCAAGTTGTTTCACACTTTTTACTAACTATTACTAACATACTCCAATTTAAAGAACATCTTTATTTATAAAGTCTTTAAAAAGGCATTCTGGCTTCCAAAACAAGAAAGGTGTTTATAATTTTGTTTTTAAAATACCCTATAAATTTAATAAAAATTGACATATTATTAATTTATTAATTGATATTTTTTTATTTCTTCATAATCTATTAAAACAGAAAATTATAAATAATTTATTTATATGTGGATTTGTTTTTTTAAATTTAAATTATAATTAAATTAAAAAATAAATTTTTTATAATTTAATTTGAACATTTATATGATTTTCAAAAATATAAACTTATAAAAATATACTTATTTTTAGATAAACATAAATGTAATTTAATTTAATACTGTATTTGTTTTTATGTTTGTCTTTAAACTTAAGTCTTTTCACATTTTATTTAAAAGAAATTTATTATGTTTGATTGAAAAATTTGTGCTAATTTTATATCTTCTTTTGTAATATAAGTATCTGATTAATATAGACTGAAATAAGATAATAAAAAAAATTAATCATTTTAAATAAATCTTAGTTTTTTTAAAATCTTATTTTCAAACTTAAAAATTCTAATTGTTCTATTTTAAGTTGTTTTTATACAAATTAATGTAAATAATCAATATAATTGTAATTTAAATTTTTTAGTTATTTATTTGAATTTTATAATACAAAATTAATGAATTAAATTTAAATGATAATCAATTTTAAATTAAAATAAAGGTTATGTACTCTTAAGCTATTTTTTTAATTGCAATAATTAGATTAATATTTTAAATTTGTTTACTATTTTTATTTTAAATTATAAAATAAATAAAATTTGCTATTTGATAGTAATTTGATTATAAAAAGCTATACAATGTTTTTTGCTATAACATTAAATCGAAACTTTAGTTGTTGGATCACGTCATAAGAGTGTTATTAGTTAAAAATATCTTGTGCGTGAGTCAGCGGCTGAAATATTCTTATAAAACTCATCGATAAACTTTTTTTTATAAATTTTTTAATTTAAATGTGTTGTATTTTTAAGCCTTGTTTTTTTATCGATTTTATTTTAATTTTACAATTTATATTTTAATGTTTTATTTAATAACTCAAATATTTCAAGGTAATCAGCTTATTTATCATGCGGGATATTTTATCCAATAAATTAGCTATAGGTTTTGACATGTCTGTATATCTGTCGGTTTCCAATGAAAAAAGTTTACTTTAAAAAATTTTTATATAACAATATTTTTAGTTTGAATAATCTTTAGCTTAGATTTTATATCTATGAGCTATCAATTTTGTATTTGCAATATTTGTCTGTCTGTGTAGAAAGGAGGCTTTTTTGGTGAAAAATTTCAATATTGGTAGCTTTTTAGTGAAATAATTTATTAATCAGAGGTTTTTATGGTGATAAAATGTAAATATAGAAGGCTTTTGTCTGAAAATTTTTTTAATTTTTAAGAAATTTTATATAACAATTAGTTTTTATTAGAACTATATTGTTAGATTCGTTTTTCGTATTAACAAACTAAACGGATTTTCGTACTAAATAATTTTTCTAAACAATATTCTTAAGTTTAGAAAGTTTTTTGTTTAAACAATTCGATATATAAATTATGTATAGATAAGAAAAAAATTAACAACAAACTTCTAAAAATTTTGGCTTTATTGGCTGCATAAATATTTGTGTTGTTCACTATTAAAATGCTGAACACTGACTAAAATAATTTTTTTTGCACTCTATGAAGTTCTAATTACAACAATGATTGATGTAAACAATTTTGGTTTAAATAATATATAATATTGTTAGCTGAGTAAATTTATTTCATTTTCTTTACTTTTAAAATTATTTTAATATCAAGAATTTATTAATTCAAATTAATTTTTGTTTATTACAAAGTTTTAAAAGGCGAAATTTACAAATATAATTAAAAAGATTTTATTTCTTACAAAAAATTAAAGAACCAAAAGTTTTAGCTTTATTGAATTTTCGCATCTTAGAAACCTTTTCATTCAACATCGATACAATCCAGTTTTTCTTTTTCAGTCGAAGTATTATACTCATTTTGAACTTCAGTTGAAATATTTGATTTTACATCATCTTTTTTTGTTTTAACATCTCCATAATCGTTCTGAATCTTTAATTCACATTCCAAAACTTCATTTTTCTTAATTTCCTCACTGTCTTCCAAATCCATATCTATCATATTCAAATTTACCTGTTCTATTGGTAAAACATCGATATTTTTGCTGTTTTCCTCGTAATTTACTACCGGAATATTTTTAGTATTTGAAGTTTCCTTCATATTTTCCAAATTTTTGTCTTCTGATGAGTCACTCATGTTCACAATAGCAATTTTAATTTTAATGTAATTACTATATTATAATATAGCTTTTAAGAAAATAAACTAAAGTTCAAAGTAAGTGATGCATATATATATACAAAAATCGAAACATGCGCAAAATAACTTTTTTCAAATTTTAAATTTTTAAAAAGTTTCCTGATAAACTATATTTTTAATATAAATTATTAATGATATATAAAAAGTAATTGTTTAATTTTTTTCAAGCATATAATAATTAAATGTTTTAAGTTAAAATAGTTTTTAGAAAATAAATAAACATTTTTTTAATTTATCATAACTTCAAATTTAAATTTAACTTTAAATTTGTTAACATGATATTCTCGTTTATTTACTTATATATTTCAAGTAGAAACAAAAGTCAAATTAATTTATTTGCCTTGATTTTATCGAAGTAAGATAAAAAAATAGTTTAATGATATTTTAATTTATTCTTATGTTTTTAAATGAATCACATTAGATCTATTATAATTTTAAAAACAATAGGAATTATTATTTTAAATCAAATTAAACGAAACTATGCTTTCATTTAAATTTTTCAATATAATTTGTTTGGTAAAGTTATTATGTATAAATTTAGTGTTAATTTGTAAAGTACAATAGGATTAAGTTGTATAATAAAGAACTTTTCAATTAGAGTTAATTAACTAATTAAATTTCTCCAAATTAAAAGTTTAGTTGTCCAAAATTTAAAATTTTTTTACCATGTATTGAATTCTATTGATATAAAAATATGAATTGATATAAAAACTAAGTTTATGTAGATTTTTTCTTTTATATAATTTTATAAATTTTTTTTAAACTAGAGTTTAGATACTTTTTAAGATTTAAAGTTAACAAATTTTGAACAATTAAATAATTAAAAATTGCAAAAATATATTTATTTATTTTAAAAACATAATTAAGATTTATTAGAAAAAAGTAAATTTTTTTAAAAGCTTAATTATGAATAATAAATGTAAATTTAAAAACAATAGTGAAAAAAAGGATGAAAGACTTTTATATAAAATATGATTACTCAGCTACTTTATTACATCATTATTTCAGTTCAAATTATGGAAAAAGAATTAAATATTAATTTTAAGAATAGTCAAAACATGATCGAATTACAATCGGATATGAGAAAAGAAATTAATTCTTTATTTTATTTTTACAATAAATCATCAGAAAATGAATTATCAAAGCCTAATGTAAATTTAAAAGCATTATATCAAAAGTTTAAAACATACAATACAAAGTATTGTCTGTTTAATAATATACAGATAATCCAAAAAAAAAATAACAGTAGTTATTTGATGTGTAAAAATTTATGTAGAATATTAGCAATAAATGGTTTCAAAGATTTTAGATTAAAGTCAATACCTAATTATTTTATTAATCTGACACATTGTAAGTATTCAGAATTTAATCAAATAATAAGACGAATGTACGAGATAATAGATAATTATTTTTTTCCAAATCAAATCTTTAATGCGCCAATGACTGTCCGTTTTATATCGGTTTGTATAGCAAAGGTTTACCTTTTGGATGATCAAACAACCAGACAAATTGGTAAACAGTCACTTGAAACGCACTTAGCAAGAATGGAATCAGAATTAGAGATTGATCTTAAATCAGTGGATAAGTACGAAGATATTGAAAATACATTAATGAACTATTTTAAAATTAAATTTAAGATACTTGCTTCTAAGAAAAGTATATTAATTTATTTGAGTCAAGCAATCAATAAAAAATTAAATAATATGAAACAAGAAACAAATGATATTTTTTCATAATAAACCTATTAAAATAGTAAAGAAGACAAATCAATTAATGAATTTTTAACCAGACATGAAGATAAAGTGATATTATTAACATATCTGAAATTATATCTCAAAAGATATTGCAAAAAGAGACATAAATTAAGTTTCAAAGATACATCAGATTATAAATTTGATTAAAATATTTATTTGGATATTAAGTTTAAATAATTAATAATATTTATTAAACGTTTACTTATTTTTGATAATTTCATTAATGTTGTTTTTAATTATTTTTCGTTTTAGAATTGATTAATCAAATTAAGTACTATTTTACAAAAAACATATTTTATTTTTTTCTAGTTCTGAAAACAGTTCTGTATTATTTTTGTAATTAAATTCAATTTTAAACTGTAAAATTAAATCACCATAATCATTGCTATTTTTTAAAGGCATTCCTTTATTTTTAAAGATAAAAAACTTTTCAAAAAATTTGCATGAATATAAAATTGTAGAATTATCCATAAGTAGTAAACTCTTTTCAAATCCCTTTAAAGCCTCTATTGGTGAAACTTCAATATCTAAATACAAATCATTATTTATTCTACAATATGTACATGTATCTATACACTTTATAATAAAAATTAAATCACCTGTAGAATTTCTGAACTTTTGATTACCTTCATTCTTATACATAATTTTATCATTTGTATGAGCTCCTGCTTCTATATTAATAACTTTTTCAAAACTATTTATTACATATTTTTCATTTAAACAGACATTACATACTTTAAAATGTCTGCATTTTTTAGTACTTAGAAAAATTGAATTATTTTGTTTTATGCATTTTTCACAAAATAATTGTTCACCATTGCATTTCATACAAATAGTGTATCTTTTAATATTTCGAATAATTAAATCTTTTAAACCTAAATATAAATCCTTTAATGTAACTTCAACTTCCTTATAAATATTTTCTTGGTTTAGTCCTATTTTTGCAAGGCTCATCTTTATTTATACAAGTTAATAAATTACAATAAGTTTTACAAGTAAAAAAAGTATATTAATTAAAATAAAAAATTTAAGTTTATGTCTATTTTTGTTGCATTGCACTTTGTTTTTCTTGCAACAATTGAAATTTTTTTCAATTTTTTGAGATATATATGTTGAAAAAAAATAACTTATTCGAAATAGAGAAGACAGAAAACTGAAATACAAAAACACATTTGATTTAAATTAAATGTAAAAATGTAAAGCTCATTTAATAATGTAGAAATTATTTTGAAATAGTTTTTATGTAAATATATAACAATAATTTGAGATTTTTATACTATAAATTAAAAATTTCTTTTCTTTATGATCGAAAACTTGTTTTTTCAGATCAGAAGTATAATTTGAAATTCTCAAATTTAAATAAGAGTTTAGTAACAACAATTTATCAAATGTTTTATTTATGTATTAATATACACTGAAACTATTATAATAATTACGCTTTAACCTCTTTCAATTAAAATTCATTGTTCTGTTATTAATTATCCAAATAACTTCAAAAATATGACATCTATTACACATAAGGCTTTATATCTTTTTAAAACACATTTATAAATATCTATACAGAAAACTAAGCAAAAACAAATATACTTTTCAAATGTAATGAGAATGTAGGCACTTATTCAATAATCAGTATTCATGAATTGATGCAATAAATTATTTAGAATTAACTTATACTTATGATTTTGCAAAAATTCTAAATTAATGTTATATTATTTGATTGTTAAAATATCGACTATATAATTTAAATTTTGTTGCCTAGAATTAAATACAAGCAATATAAACATTATATAACTTAACTATTTCAATTTTCACTGAACATCTTTGACTCATTATAATTAAATTAATAGATTTTTTTAATAAAAATTTTCAAATTCAGGTTTAATAAATTATTATATTTTTGAATGTTATGGTTTAAATAATTAAAAATTAAATAAGTTTAATTTTAATAATTTAACAAAATATTTATATTTTTAATATACATTGTTTATACAATAAAACTTAATTATTTCTTTTAAACTGTTTATTTAAATTGAAGCTAACTTCTATGATTTTTAATTTATTTCTTTTAAAGTATTTATAAGAAACAAAAACAATGGAAAGTATTGAATGTCAAAAAGAGGTTATTAAATTATACGGTCCAAATGGTGAAAATATTTATCTTATAGGAAAAGAACAATTCAGTGCATTAAGCAATGAATACATTATAACTACTATTCGAAAAACGAAACCTTCTGTAGTTGTTCTTCAACTGTCTAAGAATTCAAGTTTTATGTTACAAAAAGAAATGATGATCAATTTAAAAAACACAAAAATATTTATGATAGCATTATTCGCTATGATAAAAGATTACGGTTGCCTTTCAGGAATTGCGCTTTTAGTGCTGACAATAAAATTTTTAACTTTAAAAAATATACCAATTGGAGTTGACATACGTTGCGCTGTACACGAAGCAATGAAATTAGGAAGTGATATTCAATTAGGTGACCGAGACGAGACAATATCACTTAAAAGATACATTCATGAGCTATCTTTTTGCACAAAATTTGTAATTTTTTTCAAAATTATTCTTTGTAAAAGCAATGGCATAGAGAATGTTATATCAAACTATCTGGAAAACAGCGAAGCTTATCGAAAAGTTTTAATTTATGAACGTGATTTATATTTTGCACATTCGCTATGGTCAGTAGCTCAAAAGTTAAATAATAAGTCTTTAACTGTTGTTGGAATTGCTGATCACGAAAATGTTCCAGGAATTATATTAAACTTGGGAAAGGTTTATGACAACGATATTAAACAGCTAAATAAATTACCTGAAAAGAATTCATTTAGAAATATAATTAAAATAATAGTTTTTGTAACAATTTTGAAATGGGGTTGTCAGAATTTAATATATATTCCTTTGAAAAGATATATTGCTCAAAATGTTTAATAAATTTTTCAATACTTTAACACTTCAATACCTTATTTAATTGTTATTGTAAATATATTATATATTATTTTGTAAAATAGAAAATTTTTTATTTTTTGATTTTATTGTAATTTTTGAATTTTTATCAAACTTCAATGTAAAAACCTGTCAGATATATTATTATTAAATTGTGCGTCTATCTGTCTGGGTGTTATATGGCTGCAATATAGTAGTTTTGATTTTCAGTTGTATTGCCAATTTGCAAGGTAAAACAGTATTTAACACGTTAAAAATGTGATTGAAAAACTGAGTAGTATTATACTATAAAACTATTTTTTAATAATAAAAGAGAGACTATATATTTTATTAGTAGTATTAAGTTACGTTATAAATATCTAAGAATTAAAACAAAAATTAATTTATTAGTTTGTGATCATCGCAAATAATTAATCAACAATTTGATTTGATTATAAAAAATATTTGATTAAATTGTTGATTAATTATTTATAGACATAGACGAAGATATAGACGAAGGTACACAATGTTTGATTTGATTATAAAAAATATTTGATTAAACATTGTGTACCTTCGTCTATATCTAATATACTATATAAAAAATCTTACACTTTGAACATCGTCGTTCATCGTTATAATCTCTAAAGAGACATGTACTGACTTATTTCTGCAAATATCCCATCACCAAGTATTGAAACTTGCTCCAATGAGAGACTGATATCCGATTTTATGAAGTAAAGCGTTATATGTGGCAAATCCAACCACTGCGTGTGATCCGCGTTGAGTTCCAGATCATTTTACTTGCTACACGTGCAAGCCTTTAAAAAATAAATATGAATTCATAAAGTTATTTATATCTCTAACATGAAAAAGAATTTATTTTTATTGATATAATTTAAAACTAAAGTAATGTGTATATTTAAATTTTTATTCTAAAAAGTATTTTAAAATTTTTCTTAATATTATTTTAAAATTTTTATATTGTTTTCGTTTTATATTTGAAAAAAATAAGAATTCACAAAGATATTTATATCTGTAACATAAAATAGAACGCAATTTTTCTTGATATCATTCAAAACTAAAGAAATACGTTTATTTATATTTTTATACTAAAAAGTATTTTAAAATTTTTATATAGTATTCGCTTTTTATTAAAAAAATAAATAAGAATTCAAAAAGATATTTATATCTGTAACATAAATGAGAATTCATATTTTCTTGAATGACGACGGGATTCAAAGAATGTTTAATTTGGGACTCATAATTGGTTGAGTGAATATCCAGCAATAATACAATAAACGCAATGATCGAGTTAATTCTATGTATTTTTTCGATATATAAAACATAAATGAATCCATTTTTTGAGATATTTTATTCATAAGTATTTTTTTGATATTTCATATATATTAAATTGCTACCAAATTTACTTGTTTTAAAAAGTGGTTGTTTCAAATACTATTTAGAAGATTGCAATTATTTATTTTTCAGTATAAGTACAGAAGATATTATAACATACTTAGCTTACTGAACTAAACTATATTAATAAAATGTTTAATGTAAATATTAAGAAAAGTTTTAAATTAATTAAAAAACATTATGCTATTTTAAATCAAGGTGAAAATGTTTTTTTTCAAAATAATATATAATTTATAACTATAAGAATTTTACAGCATATCTCTCTCTCTCACTCTGCGTGCGTAATGTCAAATGCAATATAATAAGGAGACGGAAATGTTAAGGAAGTGAGAGGAAGAAAGAGAGTGATGCACAAAATATTATGGAAGAGAGATAGGGAAAGACAGAGAATACAATTATTACAGCGTTAGTACAGTTTAAAAATTACAGTTTTATAATACATATTAAACGAAAATACTTTACAACTTTGTGTGTGTAAGAGAGAGACAGAGAGAGAGAGAGAGAGAGACAAAGAGAGACAGAGAAATGTCAAAACAAAAAAATGTTTTCTTTAGCAGTATATGTCTTAATGAATTAAATCATTAAATAAAAATACATAGAGCTATGGTAAAGTTTTTACCATGTTATATAGCAATAATTAAATTGAATAGAAATATTTCTTTTATTAATTTCAAACTATAACAAAAAAAATACATGATAAATGGTTTTATTTTTATTAATATAACCATATTACATGTTTATTAACTTTTTACATTCATAAATAACGTAAAATCGGACGAAAAAATAAAAATCGGACTAGAAAGACAAAATTAAAATTTTTTATAGAGCTTTTATTAACTTTCATGCAAAAACTAATAAAAAAACTTTTGTATGTCTGTTTAATATTCAAATTATTTTTCATAGTTTTAAAAATAATTTGTAAATGATGTGTGATTTTTATTTCAAACTGTTCTTAAAATTTTCAGTGTCTAGAAAACTAATCGTTTTTGATAGATAAATTTTTTTAAATTAAAAAAATTCGTATAATCCAATAAAGAGGAATTTATGGAAAATTTATGCAAAACAGATTTTTTGGACTAAAATAATATATAAGTGTTATTTCATATTAAGAACAGATACCAAAGTTTCCGCTTAATATATGTAGTCAGTTAAAAGTTGTAATTCCCGAATATGTCATGCTCTGGTAATAATGTAAATTTTATCTAAACTATTAAGTCGTCTTATAAATTTGAGTTCGAAACCGCCAGAGATACGAAAAAATTTGTTAAAACTCGACGGGGTCTGGTCTATACTTAAGAAGTTTTGTCAGGTCAGGCTTTTGTTTATTAAGAAATGAAAACTTGAAAATTTTTTAAATTGAATATTTTTAACAAAAAATACATTATTTCGACAAAATAAGTTCTAAATTTGACAAATCTGACTAATTCATACCACTTACCACGAAATTATAATTTTTATAAATCAATTTTTTTCAATTTTTAAATCGATCTGGTCAGATTTTTGAGTTTTTACCTGTCTCGGGCTACAGAGTTTAGGTCCTAAAATTAAAAAACACTTAAGGATTTTTAGACCATTGTTTCACCGCAACTATTTAAAAGCAAAACAAAAAAAACTATTGTACTTTATTTATCACAAATAATTTTTTAGTATAGATTTTTACAATATATCTTTCTTGATTTAATATAAAGTATAAAAGATTTAGGTATTGACTTATTTTGCACAAAGTATTTTGAAAAATTTTATTTAATCAATTAATTTTTTAAAATAATCTAACCATAAAATGCAGTAAATAAAAATAAACTTGGATAATTATTAGAGTAATTAAATAAAAAATATAACATAAAGTTAAGAAAATCAAAAAATTAGTATTTATTTATTAAAAATGATTATTTTAATTTAGATAATTGCATATTTTTCTGTTTTAATATAAATTTAAACATTTTTAATTTATCTTTAAGAATCTTTTTTTGATCTGATGAAATATTTAAGATATCAATATCTTTCGTTGAATCCAGTTTTAATAAAGAATCTTCATTTTCATAGCCATTTTCAACCAGAGTTTTTTTAGTTACATGATTAATACAAGAAAATGTACTTAAAAATTTATAACATGAGGTTTCTTCAATATTTTTTTCCATATTTAGATGTATAATATCAGTTTACAATAATATTAAAAATAACTAAATTTTTTAATATTATGTTGCCATTTTTCAAATTTTAAAAATTCTTTGTAAATATTTGTGTAACTATATAACCAAAAAAAATAAATTTAGAAAATAAAAAAAATTAAAATAAAAATTTAAAAAAAAGGTTAAGCAAAAAATTAAATCACAAACAAATTAATCTTGAGATTAAATCGAACGTATGTTTTAATATTTTTAATTTTTAACAAAAGTTTTATTGGTTTAATATAAATAATAATTTTGTATAAATGTAAAATTAAATGTATTGATATCTTAATTCTAAACAAATAAAGTTAAGAAATAATAAAATTAATTTAAATAAAAACTAAAGAAAATAAAACTTTTTCGAAATATGAAGTATTCTCAAAATTTTAATAGTAAAACTCTGTCTAAATTAAGTTTTATTTTAATTTATAAATACTTAGAGTATTACCAAAAATTATTTTTTAATGTCGATTAGTTTAATTAAATTTTTGTTTAAAATTAGTATTTCTTTATATTCTGATAAAATATTCATAATTAAAATGTTTTTTTGTGGACAACTCAAATTTTCCAAAGATTTTATTTGTGTTGCTGCATTATAAAATCTTTTAATTCTTTCATTGAAGTTAAGCTTTAACTTTGCTATTCGATCATAGGTTAAAGTTAGTTCTTCATCATCGATATTTTTTTTAATTTTAGTTAATTCCTTAATTTGTGTAAATTCAGAATTATTTTCTTTTTTACTATTATCGAAAGATAATATATCCAGGTTATCAATAAAGATTTCATTAAGTTTAGAAAAAAGATCACTTGAATATTCAAATTCAATATCATCAGAAAAAAGATTTACAATATCTATATCCGGCATTTCATTATCGGAAATATTTTCGACTGGAAAAAATATTGTTTCACTTAATACTTTCAATAAGTTTTCAGATTTATTTTCTTCAGCTTTACAAATTTCCATTTGTCTTTGTAATTTTTTCCAGTCTTCAAAAACAAAAACAATTTCTTTTAATTAATTTATAATTATATGCAAGAAAATATTTAAAAAATATAATAAGTTTTATTCTGTAAATAAAAAATTTCATATTCTTTTTACTACTAACATTTTTATCTTTTAGATTCAAAGAATTATTGTACATTTAACATAAATAAAATTTATTAAAAATTGTTCTGTATAAACCGTGAATTTATTTTGTTATGAATAACAAATTTTTTATAAATAGTATGTCCATTTTTAACTGTGAATACTTATATAATTTTCATGCTTAAATCGAATGAGTGGAATAGAAGCTAAAAAATTATTACTTTATAGAATAAGTTAACTCACTTGTATTAAAAAATAATATTTGAGAATAATTCAACGGAATTTGAACGGAATTTAATTTAGATATAGAATAGAATTACCAGAAGATAAGTTTATTTAGTTTTTTATAATTATTTATAAATCATTTAAATACTTACTTAATATAAAAAATCTTATTTTATAATCTTAATAACACATAAATTTCTATAATATAAACGAAAATTAATGCAATTTTAAATAAAAATTTATCTTTAGATTTTTGCTTATCAGAAATTTTACAATGTCATTGAGAAGAAAATGCATTTGTTTTTATATTTTAAAAATAATATATTAAAAATTAAATTAAAAGTAAATTATAAAATAATCAATCATTTAAATAAATACAATTTTCTTTTTAAAATTTCTAATTATCTATCAAAATTTAACAATAACTTTTAAATGTCATTTAAACATTATATCCAAAATAATTTATTTAGTAAATTAATTTATATTTTTCAAAAACAAGATTATTAAATTTTAACTACAATATTTTTTTAATAAAGTTTATAAACAGTTATTTTATCTATAAAAATCTTAAACATTATTTTTAAAAAAGGTTTGAAATGATAACAATTTTTTTTATAAATTTAAAATTTTCGAAACAGTCAATATATATTAATTAATATAAAACAAACATTATAAGTTCAAATTAAAAACATTTCATTATTGATGTTTATATAAGTATTTTAATTAATTCCATCATCTGACGTGAATATTGGGGATGTTATATTTTTTACATCAAAATTATAAAAATATCGCTATAATATTTCAAATTGGAGATTTAAATAAAAATGAAATAATATTATAAACAAATTCACTAAAGGATATAAACATAACTAGAAGCATATATTGTTATGCAATGAACTGTTGTATAAAAAAGATGACAATTAGGTGTGAAAATTTTAAAAAAGAATTATTTTAATTTCTATCGATTTTCGGGTGAAATAAAAGCTATGTTTCGGAAAAAAATTTCGTTCGAAATTTGTAATAGCTTTAATTATTTAGATAGAAGTATCAAATTAACTAGGATAGTTATTTTTATTTATTGTTTTTCACTTAAATTAATAACAAAATATAAAAATTATTTAATCCTTCTGTATTTGCGACAGAAACAGAGACAAATGTGAAAGAGAATGCTAGAAAATCTCTTAGAGTGAGATAAAAATTAAATAGTGAGTGAAATTGAATATGCTGGAGATAAAAATCTATAGACTGATAAAGAGAAAGAAATAGAATAAAGGCAATGTAGATAGAATAAGAGTTTGATAGAAAAAATAAAAAGAAAGTATTGAAAAGCAAATATGTAAATTTCTATAAATTAAAAATATACTAGTCATTTAAATATTTAACTATTAAAGAATTTATCTTAAGTATACACAATAAATAATGAAAAATTTCAAAAAATTAAATTTCTTTTAATTATTAGATTTAAAACTTACTTTAAAACAATATGATGCAATTTATTTCTTAAACGTTTTCTTTCAATAAATAATTTTTTAATTTTAACACGCAAAAAGTAATTAAATAAATATTTTTAAAAAATTATTACAAAATACAAAATAATTTTTCAATACAAAAAATTGATTTTAATCAAAAACTAGAATGAACATTATAAATGGGCTCACTTTGATCAAAAGATTTACAATTAAATTATTAATTAAAAAGCCTCATATCAAGTGCGCACAGACAGACAGACAGACAGACATCCCAAATCCAATAGCTCATTGATTTCATAGAAATACAAAGTGAGCTAAAAATTAAAGTAGCAAATTAAAGTAAATTTAAATAAAAAAATTCTAATAAATTAATTTAAAAAATAAAATTATAATATTACGAATATGGGTTAAACCTTATATTTATATCATAATTGAAGATTTAAATCTCTATATAAGCATCTTTACTTTTTTTATTTATTTAATTTTGTTATCAGTTATGAACCAAAATAAAGTTACAAAAAACAACGCAATTGAGTTACGAAGTGCATTTTATCTGTGCAAAAATTGAAAAGTAAAAATTTTCAAGTATAAACTTAATTAATTAATTAATAAAGTGATGAACAAAGATTTAAAAGAACATTTACCAGTATTAAATATTGATGAAATATATTGTGTTTATTTAGAGAAAATTGTCCGAAGAGAAAATAGACGTAACGGAGAATTGAAAAATAAAAATAATAAATTATTGATGCGAATTAAAAGTTTAGAAGAAACATTAAAAGCTTCAACTAATATCATCTATGAACCAGCTTATATTACTCAACCTAATAATCATCAGATTTGTTTAGAAAAATATGAAAAACTTTTAAGAATTAAAAATTTATGGCAAAAATCATACAACGAAATGTGTGATAAACTTTCTGTTTATAGGCAAAAATATGGTTAAAATTAAGATATAATTATAAAATATTCTTAAAAAATCAAAAAATAAAAACTAAATAAAGCAAGCTTATTAGTCATTAAACTTCCAAGATTTTACTTACTTTATAAAACCTAAATCATTATTAACAGATTTATTTAACTTTATAAAATACAATTTATATTAGAAAATCTCTATGGTAAAAAAATTCAAAATGGTTTTTTATAAACAAAATCAAATCATAAGATAAAATACTAATAAATGATAATTAATAAATATTATTCAAAAAAACGATACAAATTTTTTAACATGAAGTAATTCAAATAAAAAAAATTAGAATTTTTCAAAGAATATGTTTTTAAAAAGTTTTAATAAAATAAATATTTATAAAAATTTTTGATTATTTTTTTCGTCATAATATATCAATCTAGTTTTAAAATGTTAAATTAATTGAAAATATTTTATTAAAACGGAATCTATTTAATATTATTTATGATTGTTTTAAAAATTGAACTAATAATCTTATTGTTTTGATTTTGTTCTGTAATTTTACAGTTGGGATGACGGTTAATTTTAAAATTTTGCATTTTGATAATTATGGAACTTAACTCTTGAAAAAGATGTCAAGAATTTTTTTCTTAATTTAATAAAAAAAATTAAATTATAAGCATAAAAATATTTAGTATTAATTCTTTTAATTAAACCTTAAGTAAAATATTTTTGAACACATCTTTCATGTCATTAAATATTATATTTTAATAATTAATAATTAATATAATATTAAATATTGTATTACTCCGTTTGCCTTTGTAGGATAACATGTAATTTATTTTAAAAGAATTGTTGACTTTACACATCGCTTTTGAGCATAGAACCTATTTATTATGTATCAAATAAATGTGTATACATTTTTGTTCTAAAAAATCATATTAAAATTTTTTTAAAAATATTCAATAGAAATTAATAAAACTTTAAATATTAAACTAAGTCTAAACAAAAAAAATATTAGTTAAAAATATATTTTTATAAGTTATATTACAAATTTATGTTACAATATTATATTAAAAATAATAAGTTAAATAGTTTGCATTAACTTAAAATAATTTTAAATTAATGACAAATTTATTAATACAAAACTTCTACAAAAAACTAGAAGATAGTATTTTTCAAACTAAAAACTTAACTTTAATTTAATAAAAATTCGATATGAAACAAATGTGTCCTTTTTTAATATTTATGTATTTTAATACATATCTATTTTATCTTTTTTTTATATTTAATATTTAATATTTTATCTTAGACAGTATTTTTCAAACTAAAAACTTAACTTTAGTAATTGTCATATAAAGATAAAAAATTAAATATTAAATATAAAAAAAATATAAAATATATATTTATTAAAATACATAAATATTAAAAAAGGA
>JAQIVF010000825.1:0-17702 GCA_034698365.1 Steganacarus magnus
TAATAATTGTATGAATGAATGGCGCAATATTTGAATGAAATGGAAGTTTTGTTGCGTTCAATGTTCTAAAAATGTATGTTTGTATAGAATCGAACACTTAATAACACATTATTGAGTTATCAGTTATTCATACATTCGTTACAAACGCATTATCAATACATTACAATAGATAATGGAGTTGAGTATGACATCAGCAAACACACACATTAACGCACATATGGAAGACATAAATGTTGAATGTGAAGAGAAATTGGAAGATTTGGTGCGACACGTAGAGTCTCAAATGGATTGCATTTCGAACGCGAGCAGTGATTTGATCGCCAATTCGTGCCATGATTGCCATTATGATTGTGATTGCGTTCAATCGATGATTACTGGCGAGCATTGCGTTCACTCATTGATTGCGCGACAAACGCGTGAAACACTGGTCACAACAGACTCGACGCTACGCTGCGATCACTGCAACGACCAAATCGTTCCCGACATCGACCACACAAATACGCGAAAACGTGACACAAACAGAGATCACGCGCAACCCACCGATGACGACGATCACAATAGTGAGCCAAATGATGACAATGACGATGACAATGATGAAGACGATGAGGATAGTGTTGTGCCAGACATGGATTTGTCACACGCGTCGCATTTGGACGGCGATGAGTGTCGCAAATGTCGCGCAAAACAATACTTTAATTTCTATTTGAGTGGTTTATCTCCGGTAACAGTGGCTAAGTTCCCGAAACGCCCGCTAAAAGTTGGTCTCTCGAAGAACCAAAATGTTAAACGATTACATTGTATTTAAAACTCGCTCTTTTTTGACAATTCAATTGAATTTATGTGAGCGAATGTAATATAAAGCTTTATTCAATTCGTCAAATCTTATAATTATTCTTTATTTCACAGTTTTCATTGTAATTAAAACAATAGTATTTATTTAATTTATTATTTGTAATAGTATTTTTGTAAAATACAAAAATTAAATGAATATTATTTTTAAGTAAACTAATTTGATTTAAAGTTAAATTATTAGAGCACTTAATAAAGTAATATTCGTTTTTCGATTCCATTTCGACAAATGGGGCAAATGGTCATCCGATCGCCACACATCTGACACGCTCCGTGACCGCACAGGAATATCATGTCTGCGGAGATAAACAATTATTTATTTTATAATCAAAAGAGATTTGTCTGTACAGCACAATCAAACAATAATAAGTTATAATAAGTTAATTAATCGTCGACAATAATAACAATTGTTTGTTTAAGTTTTGAATATTGTTTACCGTACAATGTTATTGAATAGATCTCAATATAAAACAATAAATCATGCTTTAATAATCGTGTTTATATAATGAAAAAAGATTATATTGTGAACATACTTTTAATGCGATCCAAACATACGGGACACATTGTCTACATTTCGAATACACAATTATATTAATAGTCGAATATATTAGCTTTCAAATAATACCTGTTCTTTAATATCTTGCAATTGTTGCTGTAGCTTTTGTACATCATTGTTAGATACATCTCGCGCTCCATTATTCATAATACCAATTTGAGTTAATAATTGAGGAGGAGGTGGAGCTAAACAACTTTTTTAATTAGTATTTAATTAATTGATTAATTTAATTAACGCACCAATTCCTCCGCAACAAACAATAAATGGTATAACTAATCAAATAAAAATAATTAGTTTGTAATTGATATATTGATAAGGTTATGCATTGTTTTTAAAAAATATTTTTTAAAGAACAAAATATTTAAATTTTTTTGAAACATTAATAGACAAGTATATTATTAATTACAGCGTTTGGTTTAAACTACAATTTAGAAGTTAGTTGATATTATGTTGTATGGGTCAGAATTTTTTGATCCCCAACTAACAGTTGAAACAATTTTTTGAAGTAATATTTTGAATTATATGCCGAGATTATATTTTGGAAAATAATGATTGAGATTTCTGTAAAAATTTTCTAAACCTTGATTTGTTTGCATGTCTACTTATTTCAAAAAAGTTATCAACCAAAAGATTTAAGTTTTATTGCTTGCAATAAATATCTATTTAAAGTCATTGAACTATATCCACTATTAATCAATATTCAGATAAACTATGTCCCCTTAAGTAAACAAATATAATCTTTAAGTCTCCTTCAAGTTGTGCTAAAATAGAAATTTATAACATCAAATACATTTATTACTATTTTGAAATTGATGTGTGTTTTATCAAATTAAATATAAAACATGTATAAATAATAATTGCTAACATCACAGATAATACAGCTCTAAAACAATATCACTGAAAACTCTTTTTATAATGTAATTTAAGCCTGTGCTTAAAGTATATTAATTTCTTGACGAGTAAATGTAATAAATTAGAGTTAGAAATTTACATATAAATGAAAACATACTAAAATTAATAAAGATTAAAGACTAATTAAAACAATGCATATCGCATTACGAAACTAAATTGAAAATATAAAACACTGTGCCATACCTTGATCTATGTTTGCCCGACATTGAACACACTGTAACATTAAATATTTTATGAGTTGAGTTAAATTAAAAATTTTACATTAATACTGTAATTATGGATAATGTTATGCTAGAGTAGGATACAGATTTGATCTGTGGCGGCAGTTCGATGTTTATATTTAGTCATTTATATTTTTATGCAGTATTTAAAAAAGAAGGCACAAATTAAAAACAAGTCTGTTCAGAGTTTCTCCGCTTTACTATTCATTGAAAGTGACAAATTTTATAATTTTTGAAATTAGTCTCTAATTTTTCACGTTACCCTAATGTTTCCCCTTATATTATTAGTATCACATATATAAAAAATTTCCTAAAATCCGTTCAATAAAATATTTCCCAGAATTTTTTTAATGATTGTCAAACATTTTATATTAATTAATAACCAGAGTTACACTCCGTTCCAAAACTCAAGCTATATATATATATCTCGTGGTTATATATATCAGCCGATTCAAAAGCCAATTTTCAAATCTCGATTTTTCTTATGGGTCAAGATTTCTAGGCTCAGTCCTGGACAAGACGTCACATATAGAACTAAGGTTCTTAACAAATAATATATATCATTAAAGATTTTCTAATTAAAGAAGTAAAAGTTTTAAGATTTATTTTGCCAAATTAGAAACAAGTTTCATTGATTGACCAAAAATTTTTAAATATTTCATTTAAAGGTATTTGAAGTAGAAATTGAAACCAGAATTTTTTTACTCCAACTCCAGATCATTAATATTAACTTAATTTTATTCAACTCCGGATAAAATATTTTTGTGATATTCCAGCTCCAAATAAATCCAGCTAATTTTTTTCTAACTTAAATTCAACTCAAAACTTAATTTTTATTTTTAGGTTGATAATCAAATCGTTTAGATATTAAAAAATTTATTATGCTTTAAAATGGCCATTTTGAATGTTTATCACCCTCTCAGTGGTATGAGGGCTGTTTAAGCGAGTGAACATTATGACAATTTCAAGAAAAAATATATAATAGAGTAAATTTTATCGCTTTTTAACACAAGAAACTTAACATAATTTTAAGCAGTAAAATATGAATAAAATTTTAATCGTAAATTATGAACTCTAAAAATTTCGTGAAAAAATTTAAAAATAATAATAATTTTATTAGAAGAATCTTACAAACATGCTTATAGCATATAGGGAGCTAACACACCAAACACACATTTAACAGTTAATAAAATCTTAATTAAGGGAGGATTCTATTATTAACGTACTTATTTTTAAACTAAACCTAAAAACAAATCAGAATTTTTTTCAAGTTACCAAACTTGCATATGTGCAGTACTAAACACTATTAAGTTATAAGAATATAAATAAATATGAAACCTAACCGTAAGCGGATATTTAATATTTTAGTTTGATTTTTGCGTACGAAGATTTTTTGTAAATAAAATCACAGTTAAAACCCGTAAAACTATAATCAATTTTTAGTGAAGTCAGAAAATTCATAATAAAATTCTTTAAGGTTCTTATAATTTTTTAACTATCGTATATTTTTTTAAAGATAAAAAATTGTGTGAGTTCTTAACTGGCGTTGTTCTAAAACGGTTACAATTTGAAAACCATACCACAGTCGAATTAATTGTAGTTCGAAGTAAATATTAATAAAAAACTCTATACCTTTTTCATGAGTGGCGCGCATCCATCACAAGCGCACATATGACAGCATGGCTGCAAAAATTTAACAATTTTCAATGAAGTTAAAATTGGGTTGGAATTGAATAAAATATACCTTAAATAAAATCGATGATTTTTTATCGGAGCAAACTAAACATTCCTCAATCTGATTGATGCAAAATTTAATTTAAAATTTGTCTTTATTTTCTGCATAAAACTTACTTTATTCCTCGATTGGACAACTTCTTTACAGATCAGACATTTTTTAACTCTGTAATTATAATAAGAAAAAGTGTTTGTTTATATTTTGTTTAATTAATTTCTGTGATTTAATAATTTACTTTTATATTAAAATACTGTAATTTACGAATAGCTTAATTTTTAAAAGTTACTAAAAGTATTGAATTAGTTTTTCATTTTTAAAATTAATTATTAGTGTGAAGTTAGTGAAGACTTATTGCCTTGTATTGAATTGTGAAAAAAATGCAAAACACAAACCTTGGAGCACATATGGAACACGTCGCGACGTGACCTTTTAACATAAAGTAGAATAAGCTTTGATTAAGTCTCAATAGGCTTTAATTGAGGTTAATAAGCAAAATATTGATTTTTACCGCACGGACCAAACAAAGTCTCTCTCTTATTATCAGAGCAGACCATACATTCTTCTAAGGTTTCTTGCTCTGTCTGTGAACTGACTGATACTGGAGAGGCAGGAGGCTGTCCACCACTATGTTTAGACGATGTTTATTATTGAATGTTTATGCAAACTTATTTAAAAAAATCAATTCTCACCACAATCTCTCTTTTTGGCATTTAGTTAATGCATTGCATAAATTAGGATCAGGACATAAGTCTAATGGTGTTTGGTTTTTCTTATTTTTAATATTCAAATCCGCTCCATTAGACACTAGAAAACAAGCGATGGAAGCGCTACTCTTCTTCTCGGATCCTTGCGAACCCAAACCCATTAAAAGCTGCTTTATATGATAATAATAAATCAATGCAGTTTTCACGCATTGCGTAATAGTGAAAGTTTAAGTGATAATAAGGGATACCTTTCCCACATCTTGCATATCCTGCAATTGTCGCAATTGAGACAAAGTGTGATGCCTTAATGCTTCGTGTAGAGGACTATCTCCATCCTTGTCTGTTATATTTAAATTACATCCCTCGCGTACTAAAAGCTAAAATAACATAAAAACCAAAAATATAATTGAAAAAAGTTATGCAGTTGTGTGCAGTTCGCTTTAAATTGCATGCAGTTAAGTTAAAAAGGGCTTCTAATGTAAACTTTTAGTCTTTCCCTGTTTACTCTAACTCTCTGTTACATATAAAATAAACTGCTTTTCAGTTTTATGTGATTTGAGATAAAAAAGAAAAGGCAATAAAGAATGTGATTATTTTTACTATACTGCCATATGAAAGAAAAATAGAATATATAATATATGGTGCATAATGCGTGTATAAAGTAATGTCTAAAAATAGGCCAAATGGGATATAATAAAAATGTTAACATCACATACTCGAACGATTTGTGTGTGTTGTCGTTCAACAGCGAGATGTAGCGGTGTTTGCAAATTAACATTCTGTAAATCCATATTAGCTTTTCCTTGTTGTACCAAAAGTTCAGCGACTTCGATGTGATTGTTTAGTGATGCCAAATGCAGAGCTGTATACCCATCATCCTTCTTCTCGTCCACAATCCAAGTTCGTGGCAGTTTCGATAGCAAAATCCTCATCGCGCTATGAAATTGATTAAATCACAAATCAATCCGAATTCTATATATGGTTACACAAAATTATTTAATCAAACTCTATTTTAAACGCAAAATTAATTAACATTTTTTGAATAGCCTTCTAAACTTAGGTTTAAATAAAATAAATATCATTCGACTGACATTTCAGACAGATTAGAATTTCCTAAAATATAATATCATATACTGTACGGTTACATACTATAGCATACATATATGCATGTCACCCATTCATTAATTGCTGTTTCATTCGATTGTGATTTAATATTTTTAATAAAAATAAAAACTCAATTGAATAAAAATTTACTTTATAACATTAACATTACTTATGCTTTAATCAGAGCATACTTCGATATTTTGGGGGTTATTAACTTACTGGATTACAAAATATTTTTGATAAAACTCATAGGATATAACAAATTGAAAAATTTGTGGAAGTCTACTCTATGAACAAAGCAAAATTATCTCAAATCAGGGAAAACAGTTGAGAAAAAGTTAACTAATATTTGATAAATATCTCAAATCAATTAAGTATTTTAAAATACAGAAAAAATAATCATACTGTATTAATTTAATTGAAAATATCCTGAAATTTTTTAAATTTTATTAGTAACCAGAATTACGTTAAATAAATGTAAAAATTATTAAAAATTATAAGGTTTACACGAAGTTTATTTTAAAATAAAGAAATTATTTAAGCCATTACTTAAAAGCATAGTTACACAAGTGGAGGCATTGCCCAGGAAATCCCTAGAAAATTTGGAAAACGTGACCCCCTTCATGAAAAATTGTCGTTTAAATCCGGTGAGCTTTTGAGACCACTATAATTTATGAGAAAAGAATTAAATCCGTTTGACCCCCCTTAGAATTTTGAGAGCTGACCCTACACTAGAGGTTTGGAGCCAAGTGTAACTATTCTTAAAAGTGAAGATTTTAAAAATATGTTCGGCATTATTTTATGCATTAAAATATACATAACGTTAGTTGTTTTTTGTTAACTGTAAATTTATTATTTTAATTTAATTGAAGTCTGTTTATTCAAAAGTATGGTTCCATCTTTACTAATTACCATATTTTCTCGACTATAAGACGTAAACCAAAAAATAATATATTAGTTGAATTTGTTTATAGATAGGCGCAATTTAGCCTAAAATACAACTCATAGATAAGACGCAATTGTTATTTTCTTAATAAGAATGTTTTATTTTTATATAAGTTGCGCCTTATAGTCGAGAAAATACGGTAAGTACTTAAAATTACTACAGTAATTGTGCAGATATTAAATTTTTTTACAAATAAGTTTTCAATAGTGACAAATTTTTAAAATTTACTTTATTTATGAATTGTATTAAAATCATCTTAATTGTTAATTAAAAAACAAAAAAAAATTGAATCCAGAATAAAATTTACAGAAAATAAAAAACCCATAATCATAACGAAATATATAATAGCTTTTGATATTAAATTTAATGTCATAAAATCAAGAATTACTATTTTGCAATAAGAAAGTACATAACAATTTTGTAACAAATGTTTTAATTTCGAAAATCCAATGTTCAATTAAAGTGAATTTAAAAACTTCAAATTATATACTTAAATTGAAAATCTGGTATACGTTCTAATTTATTAAAACACTTAATTGAAAATTGGGATTATAATTATAAAATTAAATAATATAAATATAAATAATTATAAATATGTATATTGTACAACAAAAATAATGTCAATTCTCAAACTTAATTAAAAACTAAACAAAGAACGATTACAATCATTATACATTAATGTCGGGCTCCTTTTTTAAATGCCATTATACTTTGAAAGTATAATTTATTTTATAGCTTATAAGTGTTATTCGACTACAGTAGTTTAAGAGGGATCATATCATTGACGGACGATCAAATCTATAAGCACTATTAATGTAAAACAAGAACGACACATTCATAGAGAGCTCACTTCCATAAGTATTGTTAGGATTATGTTAAAAGCGTTTTAATAATTGTTACTTTCGAGCATTGTTACTCATAGTAATTTTATAACGCGATAACTTATCAGACTATTAAGTTGTCTCATGTATGTTTCAAAGTATTAAGATATATCTTGTAAGTAGCAGACCTCTTGGACTTAAGAGGACTGCGGACATCCAGACAGACAGACGGACATTATCAAATCCATAAGCTCTCCTTCATCTATATAAATGAAGCTAAAAAATGTCAGCCAAAAAACAACTTTTTTCTTCAAAAATAGAAGTGAACGATATGTAATGATAATGTAAAAGGAAAATATATGCTGATGTAAATTTGAATATTAATTATTTAAACGATTCTTCGAAAAGTTAAAGTACTTTAAATAAGCTTAGATATTGTTTTTATTTGAAAAACTTGTGTAAAAATTAAGAAATTGCAAATTAAGTATTGTATTGGATAAGAGAATTAGGAGGGGATGACATGATGCTTGAAATCTAGTAAATATTAGTACATTTACCAATATATGTCATCGATATTACTCTATTTTACACCTTAACAATTAACATAAGAGAAATAAGCGTTAAGCAAATTAAATATGTTCTTATTTTAACATCACAACAGAATTCAATGTACGGCTGCATCATTGCTGCCAAACTCTATATAAGGGCTGCAGGAATACGAAAAAGCTTTGAAACATGAACTCTAAGATGAGGATATATAAAATGGCACAACTATTGCTTCTCGTTTAAGGTGTACATATTTTTTATGTAATGCAATGAATATTCCCATTAACAAAACTGATTTAAATATGAAAAGTTGTTTACAAATAATAGACGTAATTGTTTACGGCGTGAACACCGATAAGTGAGTGCGATAAGTGATCAAAGGATATATGATACAGTATGATACAGAGTATATGGTATATGGTATGGTATATCGATTCGTTTATCGCACCAAAATTCAATTGTTTCAAAACCGCATTCAATGTAAGTAAACTCATTTATATAAAACTTTTATATTTTGTATCCAAAACATTTTTTAAATGCCCAATAGTTTTAATAAGATTTGATTATTAAATTGTTTCAATGTGTGAATCTAAATGAAATTAAAATAAAAAAATCATATATCCTATGTATTTTAATTGAACCAATTTGATTCGAGTCTCGCAAAGAATCTTTTGTTACTGAAATAAAAATTTAGTTGTAAATCCAACTAAAAATCTGACATTTTCTAATTTGGGTTACCGTCAAATTTGGCAAACACTCTAATATTGGTCATATTATGAGATATACTAAACTCAAATAAATATATGTCAACTTTTTTACTATATTTCAGAGTATAAAATATATTAATGTATATTCTTTTTAAAGTTATGTTTAATAGTGAAGTTTAACTCCTATTACTAAGATTTTTTATTCTTAATTTGTAATTAACTGTATTTGTTGGTTAAAGTTAGCAATAATTTCAAACATACCATCAAAGAAATCTAACAAATCTAATAAAGTATAGTATTAACTGGTTGTAACGAATTTTATTCAAAAGTAATTTAAACTAAGAAAAGTAAAAAAATAAAAATAAAAGATAAACTTAAATTTTATTCGAGTGTGATTTAGCGTAAAAATGAAAGCAATTGTCATGGATAATCAAATTTTACTGTTGACAAAAAAAACATAAAAATTTGAAATTAGAATTACAAAAATAGATTCACTAAAAGTTAAATTAATAATATAAAATTAGGAACACAGAAAATGAAAAATTATAAAAAATATTATGATTTTTCGTTATTTCACATGATTTAATTTCAAAATTGAATATTTAATCGAATTACTTGATTCAAGTTCATATTTTTCTCAGCAAATTTCAGTGTTTTTATCAAATAACATTATATTTATATACTAAATTTATAACAAGAGTGCTTTGATATGAATCAATTTAAAATAAGTAAAAAAACATTGCTAGAAAAAAATGAGTGATGTTAGGCGAGTGTCAGTTACTCGTCTGCAATTTACCACATCCTTACCCCGATTGCCATTTATGTGTCGCTGTTTAGCTGAGACACACAAAGAGGGGAAGTTATTCTCGGTCATGAATGAAAGTATACATCTGTCTAATGAATAACGCAAATACGTTAACAGCTTATGTTTCAATGCCGTCTTTTTTTGGATAAAGCGCTATCCTATCCATAATTTGATAACAGCCATGTTATGTTACATCAGTAAATTATTATTTTAGAAAATATTATTTTATTATAGATATATATATTAAAACTATCATTACTAATAATTTCTTCTTTAAATTATTATCTTTTAAATCTAAAAATTTAATTGTAGAGATAAGCCATTAAAAAATCAATGACTTGTGTTGTTTATGCATATCGAATACATAAAAGATAATGGGTGTGAGAATACTTGTAATCTAAATAATTTATATATTATAAAATATAGAATAAGCGTAAGTGTAAGCCATGTACGCAAATGTGCATCACTTGAAAAGAATTGGGAGATTAGAAAGTTAGGCAAATGAGTTAACGATAACACTAGAATGGGGTACTATTAGGATATTTATAGAGTTGTGCCAGCTTTGGAGCTTTGGATGAATATCTAAAAGTAGTAACGTAACGTGAATAACATCCAACAACATCATCATCTTTTAAAAGAAGCTGAAGGAGCAGAATAAGCAAAATGCGTCGCAATGCCTCAATTCTTGCAAAGAAGGGCGCAATCCTTGATTTATCCCCTCTTCTCAATTTACAAGAAGTCAAAAATGAACGCAGAGAGATAGATATGCAAAAGTTTAGAGTACACATATACACACACACACACATACAGTATATACACACCCATAAAACAGGGCTTCTTCGAGTGATCTCTGGCACCCCTTATAAGGACATGCACTGAGATGAGAAGCTTCACTCGTCCACAGGCTTCTTCACAAGTTAGTCTCTTTCGCGATCATTGCATGGACTTAACAAGATTGTGAAAAAGTTTACTCAAATACAAATTGTTTAGTGAAACTATAAGTGAGACAAATAGCAAAATAATAATTTCAACCTTTCTTTTAACCAAAGTGCTATTTATTTTAATTAAAAAGTGCTCCGTTATGTGATATATTTTTTATTCCACTAGATTGTGATAAACGCCATAATTAACACGATTTTAATGTGAAGTGAATTAGTGTGAAATTTAGGTTTATATCAACAATTCTGTAGTACATAGGGTTAGTAGCATTAGCCTCTAGATTGCGAACCTTGGAGTTCATACATTCATACAAACATATTCAAGTTTGACAGCGAATATATTCTGTAAATTTACAGAACAGACTCGTTTGCAATGATGTTCCAATGAATAGTATATGGATAGAGGGTTCTATTAAGTAGTGTATTACGATTATGGCCTTGGTTTTAACATATGAAATATGTTTGATGAGACTTATAAGAAGAGGTCTTGACCCTGACTCTGACTCTCTTCACTATCAATGAGTTTTTATATGTTATATATGCTCACTCTATATACAGTATATATACTCTATAATAATAGTGAAACAGTTAACATCAGTTTATTCAGTAATAAAACTAATAACTCATTATATTAAAAATAAGTATTAGTATTAATAGACAATTTTAAATGAGTGCCAGCCATAGTTGGTTAACTAAGCATCAAAAATTGTTATCCCATTAAAAAGTATATGTATATCTATATTGTTAGTCTATAACTTTCTGTGTGTCTATCCATCTGTTTAGCACATGTTTTGCAAAGGAAGTGATCTAAAATGTAACGCACATAATGGCATCACTTATCTATTTGTTTAGAAATACATTCCAAAACAATTGAAGTGATGCTGATTTTCAATAGTGTAATGTTTAGAAATTCATTTGTTTCTACTATATTTCCAAATGACATTGGAGTGTATTTGATGCCATTTCTTATGACTGTATATAATATATGGCATAAAAAGCATCAAAATGATGGCAGTGATGGCAGTCTGCATCAGATATGAAATGAAATCCGTTCGAACGCCATGCTTCTTGACTTCCCATATTTAAGCGCATACGAGAGCTGTATGGAATGTAAAGAAGTATGGAGTTCTGATGGATTATGAACTACAATACTCTACAATACTGTACTGCAAACAACACTCGTCTCAACACGCGTTATAACACAATCGCAATCAATACTAACGCATATACTATTGTTAAGGTCAAAATAAAAGCGTTTTAACTCAATAAAAAAACTTTTGTATATTGTTGTATATATTTTTTGCAATTGAATTTATTTATTATATCATATCATTTTTCATTAAAATGTATTTGTCGTGCGTATATAAACTTTGATTGGTTGTGTCGCATAGTATTCTGTTGAAAATAATGCGCACTCACTGCACATTGAAACTGAAGAGTGTTATAAATGGTAACTTAACAATAAAAATTCTATATAACTTATACTGTATATATCTGTGTCATGATTTAAATCATGCAAGTCTTATAACTATCTCGAAATTCTTCAAGAAAGTCACGTACTTTGTTGGCAAAAAACGTATAAAAACACAAGCATTTATATCGGTTTTGACTATAGACTACAAATTGAACTAAAGAATTGAATTGATCCCAACAATCTAATGCATATAATCTGTGGGCTTTAATAAATATTATCAATGGATTATAAACGTTGCTTCCATTAAATAAAAAATAGACAAAAGTTCTAAAAAATTTCAAAAAAGTATTTCAATAAAAGTTTAGTAAACTTTAGTTTTTATAAGTTATTGTTACTCACCAAATGTAAGAAATGGTGAAATAACGGAAATATGTTTTATAATGAGTAAATGAGAGAAATAACTATAATCTATAATAACAAATGCTACATATCATAATGTATAACATAAATCACACGAAAGATCTGGAAATTTTTAAGCTGTCAAATAAAGCAACTTAAGAATTGAATATATATGGTATATATTTATAGAATATATTAATACATTATTAGAATAGGAGCGTAAAACAATTAGAGAAATGTTTGCAGTGACACAGAGCGCCACATATAAATGAATGTTTGAATGAAAGCATCAACTGATGCAGTGTTAGATATGCACAGCACACACACAGCATCACATCTTTTTAGCTTCAATAGCGTAATACGAATGCTGGAGCGGCTCCAAAATCTTGAGGCGATGCTCAAGCAAAGTGATGCTGCGATGCGGACGCGCTTGCTCTACAATCAAAGCTTCCAAAGCAAACGCATTTACTGCATGCGCTGAATTTTCAGATTGAAAATTGGATATGAAGGAAGTAATCTCTATATGTGTCTGTCCACCTGAGAGTGTTTAAATCATGTTTCATCGCGAATTTATCAACAATCAATAGCAGTTATTATACGTGTCTAGAATTGTGTGAGCGCTCAATCTTTCTAGTGTTAGTAATTGTTTGTTTGAACGCAATTCAATCGTTATTAGAATTCAATTTGGTTTGAGTGCAAAATTAATTATAATCGCAAATATTTTGAGAGAAAGTATTCTGTCTATTTTGAAAACTAGCTCAATGCTCTTCTTTAGTTGGTTGAATTCGGGCCAAATTGATTTTGTTTTATCCAAACAAGTCTAAAGTATTTGGTCCCCTTCAACCAGCTGTAGTCGGGCATCAAATTACCATCTTTCAACCTAACACAGCATTAGAGGCCTGCAACCAATCACTTTGAGCGTGTAAGTATTATTAGTTTAATCAATAAAGCTATTATTGCTAAGAAAACAGTTAATATAAAATTATATAAATATAAATTAAACCAATTAAAAGATTAATATAAATGTTTTTTTCTAACGAATAACACTATTTTGTATAAGACTAACGAACACTGTATTCACTAATTATGCTACGATTCTCGGGTTTCAAGTTATACTGTACATGAGAAAGTTTAGAACCAAGAGATAACATAAACAAAATAAAAAAAATAGTGCTCAAAAATTTTAAAATATGTTCACACAATTTATATAAGTCAAAGACTTGTAACTAATCAATAATTACATCCTCTAATGATGACCTAAAAGCAAACGGAATAGTGATCACACAAAATGTGTCAAATCAATTATACTATCTTGAAAAATAAGTAAATTATTCATTAAAAATATTTGAAGACAAATATAACTTTTTCAGTGTATAGAATTACCTCTAAAAATATTTTGAGAAAAACCAATATAAAACAGATATACTTATATATACATGACATGCATGAATGAAATTCTAGTCGTTCTTTAGATAAATAATTTTTTTTATAGAATTACGCTCAGCGGATGACCACAACACAAAAAAATATGAAAATGTTCTTACTTTGGATTGCCTCTGAGTGCCGCGTGATGTAATGCGTTAAATCCATTATTATTAGCTAAAGTTATATCTGCATTATGATCCAACAATAATGACAGCATATCATCTCTTTTTTTGCTTATAGCATCATGTAATGGAGTATCTCCTTCACAATCCTGAAAAATTAAATAACTTTAATAAAACTAATAAACATTCTAATGGCATATCGCTCATCAGAAAAGACAATAATTAAGAAAATAATAAGGAATGAAATGTACGTCCGAATAATAGTAATTACTAGTTTTATTGAAAATTATTTTCACATCATATTTGCAGCATTTTTTAAAAATATAATCAGTAATAGAAAAAAAAGAATAAGTAAACACAAATTTGCACATTTAAATAAGTTTAATTCAATATAACCGCTAAATTGTAAAAAATTATACGATTGCACTTTTAAGAAAATCATTTTAAGAATTGAACTCATTATGATAATTCTTGAAATTAAAGCGAACTTTGGTGGCTTATATTTTTATATTTGAATGGTTTATTAAAGTGAATAAAGTATTCCTGTTTATAACATATACATATAAAGAACTGATTTTATTAAATAAATTTAAATAAAAGAATCAAATTTATTTTAAAATTTATAAAGTTTGCATAACATTTTCAGTTAAACAACTTTATTTCTTACACTTTCATTAAAATCATTCCAAAAATTTAAGCACAGGCATTATATTATACATGTTTGGTCGTTTATTTTTAAAAAAATTTAAAGATAGAGAAATATTATTAAAAAGTAAAATTTAACGGCTAATTTTGTATTTGGTGGAGTAGTGCTAATTCATGTGCATATAATATATTTGGGGAAATGGCGACATGGAAACTGTCCGCGTCTAATAAAAACTAATAATATGCTAATGCGCTAATTGGAGGTAAGTTTACAGTATAATGAAATCTATCCCGGATTTACTCATACAAGGATCGAAAGCTCGGCACCAAAGAATTAGAGCGAATACTTATCGAAAAGAGAGGGATAAACAAAATATGTTGCATGAAATGTCCACATTTTATAATTTTAATTGTTTTAAAAATCGCACAAAACTGGAACTGAAAGATGTCTCTAACTTAAAATCTGTACGGTTGCTCATTGAATAGCAGTTTCAATAATAAATCACAAAAATAATGAAATCTATGCAAAACTCCTAAACAATATTTCTACAAAAATCGGATTGAGATTGCAGTTATGTTGCAGCGGATAGATTTATAGTACTCTACTTAACCCACGCTGCGATTAAATGGGAATAAAGTGTTTTCTTACAATTGAATACTAATGCAATGAAATGTGAATTATAATTTCATATATTTATATAATTTCTAATATGAGTTCACATATAATCAGAAATCGGATATTTCGAGTAGAAAAATTCAAAGCTCTGGTTTTTTATAGTTTTCACAAATATAATCAAGCAAATTATTTTCAATAAATTTTGCGTTCACCAAAACAAATTTTAACGTAAAAGAAATTTTATAGTATTTTTTCAGTATCGGTAAATATTTCAATAAGCATAAAACGAGTTTGGGAATATGAAAATTCCTCAGTTTTAAGCGGGAATATTTAAATTTTAAAGATCAATTTTCGGCAGACTGAACACATCACGAATTATCTGATACCTGACAATGTTATGCGGGCAGTATTGAGTTAAATTTTACTTAATATAGAAAGATTATCCAATTGATCTCATAGATAATGGGGTGGCAAATATGGACTTGTCTTACAGTGATATAAATTATCTATCATAAACTCAAGAAGTATTAAATATAGCTATGAGCCATGAATAATAATAATAAATAAAAAAATGAATATCTTACCTGAAGACTAGCATGACATCCGAGCTCTAATAACGTTTTGACGACATGCACGTGTCCCTTATTAACTGCAATATGCAATGGTGTTTGTCTGCGCTTATTTCTTGCGTTTAAATCGGCATTTCCTTGCGCTAAAGACTCCATAACTGCTGGTTCGTCCCCGAAAGCTGCGTGATGTACAGCTCTATCGCCATCTTTATCTTCGATTTCGACGTCAGCGTTGTGTTGTAGCAAAGACTTGATCACTTCAATGTGACCGTTTTGACTCGCAGCCTGCAGAGCAGTGTGGCTCGCAAATACTCCGTTCACATCGACATCAACTCGCTTTAAAATTTCTTCGCACTTTTGAATGTCACCATTTGCTGCAGCTTTTACCAAATCTTCGTTTGGTTCGCCAGAAACATGAGATTCAAATAGTTTTTTCAATAAAGTGCTAAGTCCTTCACCAGATCCAGATGTTGAGCCATCAGACGAAACTTTCATAACAGCGGAAGGATTATAAGTCCATGACGTACCGCATACATCAATCTTCAAATCATTGTCATGATATATTTGCTGAACGCGACCTATTTTTCCTAACGTCGGTGCCATAGCTTCAGCCCACTCTCCGTGACCGCGTTGTAAAATTTTTATTCGTTCTAAATCACTACATATTTGCACTAAATCTCCAACAGAAAACTGAAAACTACTATTATTTCCACCATTATTGACATAACCACATCCATTTGCAGAGTTACTAATTAAACTATTGCTTATCGATGATATTCCACTCGAAACGTTAACATTAGAGTTTGCATGATTTGACAACATCGAGCTATTAGTGCCGATTCTGGTGAGAACTGCGGGATTGAACGTCCATTTGTTATTACTTGGATATAAAACAACAATATCGTGATCTTCATCGATGCCAACAACTGTTCCAGTAGTGCCGAGACACTCAAACATTCCTTCAGTCCAACCTCCGTGACCGTGTTGTAACGACTGCACAATTTCTAAGTCGAGGTCTACGTTAACTAAATCGCCGATTTGGAAGCCATGAACTCCTGATCGTCCGTGACCTTGTTCTCCGAGTAGTGGCAAATAATCGCGATACACATTGTGTCCTTTTACGTCACTCACAACTTTAAGATCTGCCATCCCTTCGAAACCAACTCTGTATAAATTTTTTGCTCCATTATCCCAAATAACGTATGCGGCACTTCTTGGACTCGCGGCACTCCAGTCCTGAATTTCCGTCACTTTTCCTCGTTTTCCATTTCCACCGTCCTATCATTCATATCGAATTAAAAGTATAAATTAATTTTAAATTATCTATCAATAAAAAGTTGTAAAATTCAGGCAAACATTAAGTTAATATTTCTACTTTTATCAAATAAAAATTTTTATTAAAAATGTTAACAAATATAATCGAATACTACATATTACTGTATTACGGTTTATTTTTAATTAATATTGAAAAACTAAACCGAATTTATGACATAATCAGCTTCTTTTAAATTAAAATGTTTAATCTTTACTATTGTCTTTGTAAAAAATATCTCAATAATAATTTACAAACATAAAAATTAAACACAAAAAAAGAGATCGATTATCGAGAGATAATTAGCATTTGCTACTTTTTTTATTTCATAAATTAGAAGCATATAATTGTAATAA
>JAQIVF010000826.1:0-17687 GCA_034698365.1 Steganacarus magnus
CGTGGTTTGGTTTGGATTATAAAACCAAAATTATAGTTTGGTTTGGTTTCGGAAAAGTCAGACCATAAACACCTTTACTTTAAGCTCATGCTTTAAGTTTAAAGGTAAGTGAATACAGGTACGGTAAATATGAAACTTAGGCACTGCAAAACTTATACTCACTAAAACTGAGCTTATTTTCATCATTACATATAACACACAGTACACTATTATAGTGAACAAAAATATTACTAAAATACCATAATATTTGTTTGAGAGTTTTTGAAAATAAGTTATTTTTACTTTTCTTTATCGCGATTTTCGATAACCTTATAGTTTGCGTTGCATTTAATTTTGATTACAAATTAGTAAATCATGCCATCATTCACTTTACTCACAAACGTTAAATCAGCCAATATTTCGGCCGAATTTCTAAGCGGTTTAACCGATTTGTTGGCCAAAACATTGTCGAAACCAAAGTCGTATGTTGTGGTGAATGTGATCGGCGATCGATTAATGAATTGGGGTATAGATTACGAGTTTATTAAATTCATTTGATTACTATATTTCTATATAGTTTATATTTATTTTTGATAATTACAGTAATGAATAATTGAATTGAAACACAATTAATGTAAAAATAATGTTAATTTAGGCGGTGATGGCCAGACTCCGTGCGGAACAGCTGTGCTCGAAAGTATCGGTCAATTGGGACGCGATTTAAATAAGAAGCACTCGAAAGCGATCTATCCATACATTGAGAAAGGGCTCGGAATTGCCGGCGATAGGCTTTATATTAGGTATGTTGACGTTAATAAGGCTGAAATGGGATACAATGGCACCACTTTTGATGATCTTCTTTGAGACAATGATGATAATCGAAACTTGCTTTGTTTTCGAAGCATATTTTTCAATTACAGTACAATTGCGTTAAACTAATAATGCAATGATTAAATATATTTTTGATTATCCTTTTATGTAAGTTATGTTTAATGATTTCAATAACGTAATTACAAATAATTGCAAATAAAAGATGTTTAAAAAATTTTATTATAAAATTAATTTTTATCTAAATCTAGGGATGATATGAATATACGTTATTCTAATGGAAATTACTGTCATTTTCAGTTTATATTTTTTGTTTGAATCATACTATGCTTAAATTTTTTTAATGAATGTTTTTAAGGATTTTAAGTAAGAATCAAAATTCTAACCAACAATACAATTACGTAGAATTTATCTGTTTTTTCCGAATAAGACTATTTTGATTGAAACAATTGCGAATTATGTGTATGTAAAGTGCCATACAGTATATCCATTGTATAAATTACTTAATATTGATTTATTTGCATAAAATCATGCATAGGCCGTGATTTTGAATCATGATTTATTTACTAATCTCTTCAGAATTTTGCACAAAAAAAAATATTTAGATATAGGATTACTTGTATGAGTGCATCCAACTAATGGTTTACTTAACGGTATTAATTGTCTTAAACCCTAAACACAAAAATAAACAAAATATATTTTTGGAATGCAAAGATTATATGTTTGAGAATGATTTACAACTGTTTGATATATTATAGTACCGTATATAACATTATTTATCTGGAGATAAATTTATTATATATATCTTATGAAGATATAGATATTTTAGTATAGATTTAGTATTTTATTAAGTAAAGCAAACGAAATCACAATTTGCACACAACTCAATAGATTACAAACGTTTGTTTACTAAAATATAAAGTTTGTTTTAAACTAAAACTTTGCAATCGTTAGAACGAATTGTGTGCTCTATAAAACTTTATGCGGTATAAATCTTTTATATATTAGGATATTTTCAATCAAAAATTTTATAACCTTAGTTTTAATTTCAGCTAAACTATTATTATTATTATTATTATTATTGTAAGGTTTTCAATCAAACAAAAAAATAAAATAAAGTACGGTAAGTCGATATCAATTTGATATATAGAATGGATGCTTGTTTACGACACTGTAGTGGAGCACAAATCCATTTACTTCGAAAGTGTTTTTCTCATCGAATAATAATGAGCAATTCTAATGTGCCATTTATTATGGCACATGTAATCAAATGATAAAATTGTGTGCACATAAACTGGATATTTATATATCCATTTAGTACTATGAGGCAAACTCGTTATCCACGTATGCCAATGCTATTATGGTTAGTAAAGGAGCACATCAGTCATAACCGATTCATTATCTAACGACAAGTTGATTTCCCTTTACACCAAATATTGCGATATAATCGCAATCACGATCGCAAAAATCGCCACAAAAACCTCAATATATTTTTCTTACTGACTCTTGTTGTGGTTTCGGTTTACGTTTGTTTTTGGTTATATATATAGATTCTATTGAATGGCATAATCGACTAAAAGTAAATTGAATTACTTACTGATTTGTGTGTTATTAATTCCATTTAAATTAGCGAATATGAAAAAAACGCATTTTAAAAATATAAATAGTTTCGATTTCAGAATGATCTACAAAAAAAAACAATATTTTAATGCAATAAATTCTTTTTATTTGGAGAATATAGAGCTTATCTTAAGAGCAATAAATCTACTGTTGATACAGTATTTACAGGTTTTATTTTTATCCCAATAAAAATGATATAATTTCAATGTTTTATGATTTCATTGACTGACCGGTTACTTAAATGAAGCACTTCTTGTTTTCGGTGAGAGATCGCCATTTCGGTCATTTTATTGATACAACGACTACAGTTGTTGTAATGATGTTTCTTTTGGTCATTTACTTAAGCTCCGGAAAAACACATTATCCTCCCTTTCATTCATACTATATCTCGAACAATCTTAATAGCATTTTTGGTCACAAATAGAATTATATATTAGTAGTACTGTAGTAGTTCTGGGTGTTAGACCAGCAGTGATCGCAAATGATCGCACATTACAGTTATATCGCATTTCTTATTGCATACACTGCCGGATATGTATTTCTTGTAGCGATTGATCATAATATCAAATTTGCCGAAAATAATGCTAACCATAATCGCATGGTTGGCTGACTTTATTTTTAATTTCAAAAATTAATTTTGCTTTCCAATAAAATAAATCGTCAGATATTGGCTGTAACACTCGATTGAGCACTACAAACGTTGATTCAGAAATATCACCAAAAATGTTGTTAGTGGTGTTTTGATAAAAAAAAATACTTTACCGAAACTAAGTTTCGCTGAAATTCATTTAAGAGAAAAACCATTGTTTAATTAAAAGTGCATTTTATTTTATGTATCACTTTATGTTTCACTAACAGTAAACGAAGATAACGACCTAAACTGCGGAACGAAAATGCAGTTAATATTAATAATAAATGCCATGAAATTCATATCTTTCCACATCAACTGTTGGCGTTAAAAGAAAAAGGGGTGCACCGCAAGCCAACTATTTATATTAATCATAAGCATGATATAAAACTTTTTATCAAACATATTGTCTGCAAAAGTGTTTTCTTTCCCCTGCAATACAGTCAACACTTTTTTTCGGGTTAGTTTTAAGACACAGAAAAATTTTAGTTTATTATTTTTAATACTCTTTTTTTATTGGTCTTTACACTAATTTAAAACATTCAGTCCCCTATAATAAATTTTATCCTAACATTTTTTATTTAAATTTTATGTGTCAATTTAGTTTTCATGAGGCAATTTTGATTTAGTCACTATTATCTTGAGTTTGCATATATAGTTTTCACTCCAGAACAAAATGTTCAAACAAATGAAAAAAAGGGGAAAAATAGTATTAATAATAAAATCAAATGAAATGTTTTAGTCATATACGCGAAGAGTCAGTGAGAATATATATGTATGAATTATTTGCGTATATATGCTTAACTATACACCAGTGTTTGATATCAATGGGGGCTTTTGGGAGGGATATGATGTGTGATGGTGGCGGTGATGACAATGCGCGCGAAGACCTTAGCGTTTAATACAATAGCAATACCGAAAAAGTGAAATGCGATGTAATGTAGCAAAAACAGGCTCCAAAAATATCAAACACCGCTAACAATCATTAATCTCACTTAACTTTCGCTGTAAATGATCAGCAGTTCATTTATATTACGCTTACAATATTATTCTGAATGCTGTGATGTTCGCTCCCGAGAATACGATCGCCCTATTATTTAAGGGATTGTTTCGAAAATATAACTCAATTTGAGTTTCGCTTTTCGGTTAATTTACTTTCACAGCGAAATTGCGAAAAATATCGATGTTTTAAAATAATTAATAATATACGCTTTACTCAAATCTTATTATTCTTCAAAATCCTTGCTATCAAACAATAATATTTTTCTGCATAATTAATTAATTTTTGAGATACAGTATTTGGATTAAATTAATCTAATTGATTAATATGAACACATTAGCGATAAGGTTATTTAGTGCACACCAATACAAATATAAACTATTTAATAATATTATTAACTGACACACAATTAAAGAAGTTGTTTGGATAAATATTCAAATACAATTGAATTCGCAGTGAAACTCGATATAAGAATAGAATGTAAAGTATTTACAACTATTATCCGAATTCTAAATCTGTGAATCATTAATCACGGAATGGAAGCAATATTTTTGAGACCGTTTGTCTCGAATGCTCGCGTTTCTGTCACACTGTAAGCCCACTCCTATTGGGCGACGTGTTTAATGTTGACCACCATCTGAATATCACTCCAATATCAAGTGCCACTTTCGCACCCATTGTTAAATGAAATGAAAAAAACTCTCTCATTTTTTGCCTCTCGTCTCTGGCTGTCTATTCTTCGTTTCGTTAGAATTCGCGTTCTATTTATTCTGTGCCCTCAGTTCAGTTCCTTTTTTGATATTAAAATGTCTGTGAAATGAATAATGATTACAGTTGTTATTGTCAAACACACGCATACATACAGTACAGCACTGGCTATACAGAGATATGTGCTTCACTTAAGCTGCGAGCTTTTTGTTTGGTCTTTTCATTTTGCTTGCAAGTCAAATGTTGGGTGAATCCGGACCAACAACGAGTAGCCAACAGATTCTCTAGTGTTAGAATAAACGGATATTGTATTCAAAATATATCGCATTAAGCTTTGTGTCGCAAATACTCCATCAAATTTTACTCCAAACTGATAACTAAGCTAATTAAAAATTAGAGATTTTTTTTGTGTATAATTTCGTATTCATTATTCATATATTTTTTTGAATGTTCAGCTGCCACTAGAAATAGCTGCTACTGTTGTGCGAAAGGCAACACAAAACTCATAAATAAGAAAAGTAACCCAATTATTATAGGACTGGTCTCTTTTAAACTATTAAATATAGAATAAAAGTCAAAACTGTTATTAAAAGCATCGCCTCATGAGTCAAATTGTTTAGTAGCGAAGCCCGTTTGTGTGACCATATTTTGTGCTACGCTCTCATTCTCATCTCCCCTCGTATGGCGTGAAAACACCAGTAACTCGTATTTCATCATCCAATTGTAACCGATGACATGGGACATATAGATCCCCGTGAATTCACGCCCGTGTCGAAAGAAATGCAAATAATGGTAAGGCATTGATACAGCTCTGCGTGTCGTCCGCGAAACGCATTCACAGCTAAAAGTTTTTCAAAAATATATTTTCTCTGTTGACACTTTTTTTAATACCGACTGTTTAGGTGCGAGTGTGAGTGTGAGAGCAATTGTGAGAGCAATTCCTGACTTATTAAAACTGTTTAAATGTCCTTCAAATTTTGTTTTCCTAACCACTTGTGAAACGCGCGCATATAAAGACTGGCAAACGATTATTGCAGTATTTATCAAAGTATTATAGCGTTAAATCATTGTTGAAAATTTATTTTAAAATTTTTGTTTGCTTTTGATTTTTTTTATATTATGTGTTGACTCTTTTATGACAACTTTACTCTTAATGTCAAGTACAGCATACTTTTCAACGAAATTTCTGCTCGCATTAGAACGTAGACACTAACTATATAATGTATTACACTTATCACACGATAAGTTAATATTTTTGTTAAATTGATTTGAATCACTTTTGTCACATATTTAAGTTAACATTTCTTTGTCTAGTTATAAATAATGTTATAATGTTTTACATGATTTTAATAAAACATAACTAATCTATTGTAATGTAAAGAAACTGTGAAAAAACTGTAAATAAGTATAAAATATATGTTACGATTCAAAATATGAATTTTATGTGATCAATATTTTCAACTAAGCTATAGTACAAGTACTGCAGTTATAAATCTATTAATAATTTTTTTGAATGTAAAAATTAAAATTAAAACCAAAAATATTTAATAAGAAATATGAAGTTATTTAAAATGAATAAGTTATGTAATAATTGTCGAAATAGCGGGTCGATGTACAACTAATTATGCATATATTTAACAAACCTATTCCATGCCCGCATCGCATCCTCGACGAGTGCGGCGCCGGATTCACCATTGGTGTAATTGGAGGCACATTCGTTCATTCGGTCAATGGTTTTGTTGATTCTCCGAACGGATTTCATAGACGAGTTAACAGTTGTTTAGTTTCAGTTCGAGCCAAAGCCCCGCCACTCGGTGTCAATTTGGCGCTTTGGTCAGCGCTGTACTGCACTATTAATTGTAGTCTTATCTATATTATTCAAAGAGATATTCTATTCAATTCAATAACTAGCGGTGCAATAACTGGCGGATTAATTTCGGTGCGAAGTAAGCATCATTTATACATAAAATTTTCATGTGATAATTAAAAAAAATGAAAATGTCATGTTTTATCTTAATCGCGTTTATTAATTGCTTTGCATTTTTTTCCACCGATCAAACAGAAGGGCCAAAAGCGATGTGTGGCTATGCGGCAGTCGGTGGCACTTTATTAGCCTGTAAAGAAGTAATTCATTATTTATTCTTTAAATATTTATCACCAGAACAGTGAACTATAAACAGTATTTTTAGCATATTTTATTTATTGATTTTATCATAAATATTTTTTTTAAACATACATATTTGTAACTGTAAGTGTAAGTTATTCATCTATTGCTGAATTGCATGTCTCACTAGTTTTAAATATTGTTGAATATATTTTTCTGTGGTTTTGTGTTATTTCCGTTTTTATATTATTTTTTTTTCGATCTGAAATAAAGTATGATTTTAGCCAAATGATGCATGAAATTATTCTTTTGTTTCCATTTTTTTTATATTCTATACTTTCTATTTCGATGTGTCTGTGTTTTTTGTCTGAACAATATGTATTAACTTTAAAAAATTTCTGTTTGCCTACCTTTCAACCATTAGGTCGAATTAGAATTCTTAAAACTTCTATTTAAATTTAAATTAAAGCAATCAAATTAAATTCGGCGTTAAATACACATTCGTCAAAAAACTTTTAATTGTCTAAATTTAGTTTTAATAGTTTTAAACGTCTAAATTAGGATTTTTTTTATCAGCCATAGTTTCATTAAGCATTATTATTCAGAATTTTTTTATCATAGACTTATAGAAAATATTGTTATTTTAAAGTTTTAAGAAATTAACTTATCTGAGTTAACTCTTATTTTATAGTATTATTTTAAACTATAGACCATCAAATTGGTAAAATTTGATCATTTCTAGTGTTGAGCGAGAATTTCTAAATTGATTTACATAATTGTGATTAAATTACATTCAAAAATGGGTGCTAAATATAAAACGGTTTAACTATAAAACTCATACTACTCTCATACTGCGAGTATCCCTCGGGGGGTGCTTTCAATTCTTTCATTCTTTCTTTTTTAGATATGAGCCCCAAAATGCTACCAATTTTAGCTATCAATTGAATACTTACGACAGCATCAATTACACGCAGGGTTTACTTTGACATTCGTAACGCCAGTTCTTCGTCCATTCAATGGCATCTCTGGCATTGTTGTGATGCATTCATTGCCCACCGGTTCACACCTGCAAAGCATATTGTATGACAAATTGAGAGTAACTTTAGACGTTAAATGCTTTTACTTCTTTTTGTTCTCTCAGATATTTACGTGCTATCAATACGTGTTTGTTGCTTATATAAGATCTAAATATTTTATTTTCTCTTTATTTCTAAATATTTAAGTTTCTAGTATTCAGTTTCGTTGTGTTGCGGCAAAAACTCCTACTCATCACTACTTATTTAAATTCTCTTATATACTCTCGTGGATATTCTTACATAAAACAATTAATAGAACCTAAAAGTTGATTCAATACTGTTTATGCAGAATAAATCCAAATATATTTTGACTGCAATTTCGAATTACCGGTACTTTAATAATCAGTTCAACGATAATTTATTATTAACTTGTATATAAGAGTGTTTCGTGCCATTAATGACCTTTTCTAACAATAATAACTTTTCGAATAATGGATTGGATATTTTTTGTTACATTTTTATTGATATTGAAACTAACATTATTAATAACAGTTCATAGTAATACTCTGTACAGTATAAACCAAAAGGTGATATACTTTTCTACTTTCAGTTTAGTTTCATTTTTAGTACATAGTTGTGCTATTCGTGTGTCAATTTCCGTTTTTGTGACTTCCATGGCGAGAGGTTGATATATAAAATGAAAGAACTGACATCACTGCATATTTTGCCGAACAGGGAAAGATTAATAGGGGATACCTCCATATAAATTTCCGGGTTCAGGTCTCCTGAAAACTTTCCTCTAGAAAAAATAACAATCAACTTACTGTTACAGTGCTTTCGATTTTTAATTTATACTATAATGAAGATTTTTGTGAGCTAATGTTAAATTGTATGAATGAAGTGAGTAATGAGCTATTAAAATATCAATTTTTTGCTAGAAATGCATAGATTGAAGCTGAGCTAAACAGCGGTGCATATATGTATAGATATTGTAATATACAGAATAAATAATTTCTCACTTATGAAAGCACTTATTGCTACAAGTGATTGATTGCTAACATGCGATCAATTTTATTCGCAACTCATACTGGAATTATTTTATGCACAAAGAATAAGTGTATTATTGATTGCATTATGCATTTTTACTTTCAATAATCTCTTTCCTCTCTCTTTTCTAAATGCAATTATAATACACAGGTATAACTTATTTCTTTTTTTATTGTACCGCAAATATTTTTCTCAATTGAATGCCATTTCCGGAGATTTTGGTGAATATATTATACATTTATAAGTATAATACAATAAATAGCTACAAAAAGGATTATAAGTTTAGCAGAAATGAATTGAATATATATGAGGCTCTTCTCCCCATAAGTGGATTTAAGGCATATAAATATATACATATATATGAAGAATATTCGTGTTGGGCATTGCATTCGTCATATTTAACTCTTACGAGTATTTATGGCCATATTTTTCGTTTATATGAGTTGTGATTTTTTATTTCGCTTTTTTGCTGCATTCCTTTCGGTTTAGTATTTCAGTAAAAGAAACTTATAATGCAAGCCAAAAAAAATTAGGATATGAAGGAATGATCTATTGGTCCATTTGGATGACTGGCTAAACATTTTTGCGTACAAAGGTGATAGAAAATACAAAAGAAGAGCCGTTTTGTGAGGCCAATACTGTTAACACCTTTGTGTAATGCGATACCTTTCATAAACACGTTTACTGACCATATCAACGATGACTGCACGACCTTTTAGGGCAAGCGTTTATGAGCCTTGAGAGAGCTAACTATTGCAGTGAAGTTTATTTATTTTTTTTGTCAACAAATTTTCTATATTACGTCGCAATTTGAGCCAAAGTTTATTGGTCTTGTTTTATTTTTTTGAACTGCGGTTTAATAATCATAAATCGTTTGAATGTTAATAGACAGACAAATTCTAAAGATCTTACTGAATGTTTTAAACTCAAGATCACAAAATAAGATTAAAATTAGATGTTTCGACTATTTGACACGTTTATTGGAAATTATTGTTTTATTTAATCTCTTTACTGTAATCATTGTTGAATTTACTAATGGAAATTTTTATTTGACCTGTTTATACGACCATTGTTCGTATTCATAAACGATAGTTATTTGGTTCTTTTGTCACTTTCTTACTTATTTTACTGTTTTTCATAACCTAAATACCTTTGCGAATTGAAGAGTTTCATTATTATGTCTTATTGGCGACAAATAATTATTTAAAAAACAGTTCTGAAAAAAGTTAGATTTAAATATTTTTAACCAAAACTCTTACGAATTAAACTCAATACATATACAGTATAAATAATTTTCATCTTTAGACACATAAACAGCCACGAGAAGTACGAATTAACATACCTTGTCATAAACCTAGACTCAACTTTGTCTTAAAGTCCAAAGTGAGCGAAATAAAAAAAAAGTTTGTTGAACTCGGTATTGTGCAGCGAAATCTCTTATATTTACAACAAAATATATTGAATATAGATATAGAAGTTGTATTTACTTTAACGTTTCATCAGATCTAATCCGGCGTAATGTAATGCCAGAATTGTATAATACGCTGCGGTCAGCGAAAATGCGTGGCTGATAATGCAGTGATGCGTCAAACGGCAATCACATCAGAATTCAAAAGGCAAGCCAAACAATGATATTCAGTGCATCAGTACTAACTTCTCGCATGAAAGTGATCGCTGAAGTGATTTCTCGATACTATTCACTCATACTTGTTTGGTCACTAAACAAGTGTGAGTTAAATTGAACCTTTCGTTAATAAGCTGTGTATGTGTTTCTGCGTTTGTTTGTATTGCTAGTTTGTATTTAAAATTGTCTCCAATCTTATAGTATTCGCGGAAGATTTTGCATTGCTTTTATTTTTTAAAATGAATTTCTAAAAAATAGCAAAAAAATACTTTACTCTCTATTTATAGATAGCATAGCATTGTTTTGTGGTCGTGAACGCTAATTGTTTTGTCACATTTATCCCCACATCAAACCCAATTGATATTCAATGGATGTTTCGTTCAATTGTAGTGCACACACACACACACACGTATATCTTTTCTTTGCAAAGCAATTTGGTTCTCTTTTTCTAAAAGCTTTTAAATGTTACACAAAAATTTGTTGTTTAATTTTCGAGTCACGCGAACCAATTTATATTTACGTCAAATGTTAATACAATGTATCGTAAAAAATATCTACTAATATCTATATTGCCTGTCAAAAAATTTGATGTCAAAATCAATATAAATAATTTTAGGCACGTATTTCAGAAGAATAGAGTAAGAAACAAAACAAAAAAGTACTACATATACGTGAAATACTTAGCCACAAAAAAATGTATTTCATGTGCAGCTACAGACACAGTGAAGTGAATTAGCTATTAGGGTCAGAGTTGAGTTACTGCGGCATTCTGTCATTTCTGCGGTTCACAACATTTTCTGCTCCTGTACTGCACTGCTCTGTTGTGTAACAGCTTATATATGAAATTATTTAGTAAATTATTGTTTCCAGTATTTTTGTTTTGTATTTGAGGGGAGAATAAATTTATGATTTTGCTTTCCACACACACAGAACATCAAATATTATATGGTTTTTCATATTATTATTAACAGTAAAATCCCTCTTAAATGCAAGTATCCATTTGTGAGCAATTTTTTCTTTGCTCACAAGTCAGTGTAAACTTTAGAGTCGAAAGCACTATTTATTTAAGTTTTGTTCTCTCATTCAACTTTTTTATTTAAGAATTCAATTTCTTAAAAAGTTTCTTGTCTGATAAATTTTATTTTTCTATCAATAAATAAAAAATTTTTTTTATTTCGATTACTTTATTTATTGTTTAAGAAAAATCAGTTTTAAACCTTTTATTTTCATTGAAAAAATTTTTGCTAAAAATTATTAAGAAAAAAATAGCATTCGAGTTGTAAAACTGTTTATTTGTTAGACCGAAAGTGACTGTAATTTTTGTGAATCTATTCTGGTTTCTCGAACTCAATTGTGTGACATTTTTTCCATGCAATTGATTTCCCCTCTCGTAACTTAAGACCTTATTTCAAATGAGAACCGCTTTTCGACCGCAACAACACACGAGTCTAACAAAAACATTTCAACTTAAAATGATAATAACAGTTCATCTCGTTTTATGAGTTCTGCTAACAATTTTTATACACTAAATTAAATTTTTCGTCATAAAAGTTATTGCGCTTTTTTTTGCCGAACACGAGATTTTAATTTTTGTTAACTTGAAAACTGTGATTTTTTTCTAAGCTTCCATAACTTAAGATAATTTCGAATAAACTCATTGACATTGTAATTCTTAAATTATTTGGCATTAAATTTAATAAAATATACAGATCACGTGAATTATGAATCGTTTCCAATAAAACATATACAGCTTATGTTACGAAATAATTTAGATTTTGTATTGCGATAATAAGTTAGCTAAACATTATTCATTTATGAAACACGCGCTTACATGCTAACAAAACAGGGCTCTCTCTCTCTCTCTCTCTCTCTCGACACACACACTCGTACTGTACTCCGTTTGCTGCTATATAAAGACGTGAACAAGTATTATGAAAACTCGCGTACTCTTCGATAACAATCTTTAATAGTTTAGCTGTGTTTTGGTTTGGATCTTTCTATTGATTTTAGGTTTAGCATGTGTTTTGTTGGGAAAATTGAATGTTGAACTAATCATTAATTTTGCACAACAGAGCAAATGCAGTGATATTGCGTTTATTCAATCTTTAATAACTTACTTTTAGCATGAATAATAATTAGTAAAATATTTTAAATATAATATTCTCGCGTTCATATGATTTTTCAAAGAAATTGTTAATTCTTAAATATACTCTAAATTCACTCGTAAGATAATTAAACTCTGCATATTTACATTAGGAATAAAACGCAGAGTTTCTGAATCAAATAAATAAATTAATAAATCATAACTTATGTGTAATATTTATCGCATTAATTTGATGTAATATTTAAAATTCTGTTCTTTTTTAAATATTTTTTAATGTGTCACTAATATCTCGTGACAAATAGTATCAACATATTGATTAAAAAATATATTATAAACAGTGATTAATTGAATCAAATGCGAACTTTTAAACTGACAGCGGCATCACTGTATTTAAATCAAAAGTTGTAATTATAAAAAGTTGTAAGTCTGGATAATATATCAGAAAAATTTTCGATAGAATTCATTTTAGAAGAATATATTTATTATTACTCTAACAAAGAAAAAGTATCATTTGATTTTAAATATTTGGTAAGAGTACAGTATTATCGATAGTATTTGTAGTAAAAAAACAAATGTAATTGTAAAATCTATTTTTAATAGTTAATCTAAAAACCTATAAAACTAACTTTTCAATTACTACCTGTAATTCATTATTAATTATCTTCACTGCTCTGATATTGTGCTTATTAATAAATCATAACAAAAATATGAATCTATAATAGCTTATCAAAACCAAAACCTATTTTTCTTATACTTTAGTATTGTTTTTATGTGGGAATAAAATTGCGCTTATTTTCACAAATAATCTAATCTTGAACGAACGCGAGAGAGAGAGAGAGAGAGAGATTGTTGTGTAAACTGAGTTATACTAAAACGCTTATTACACGCACACTAATATTAAATATGCTCCATTCTGTACGCATCTGTTGCTAATTAGTTATTTTATTATCAAAGAATATCGCATATTCTGTATTATAATATATGTAACGGTAAATATAACGGTAAACTTAAGATAAACGGCTTTTACTTTTATCAACGCATAACATTTTACTTTTGTTAGTAATGTTAGTAATCGTTTACGTAGTTATTTGTTTATTTCCCAGTAAATGTTTTCTTATTTATTAAATATTTTTTAGTTCAATAATACGGATTTTGTTTATTCCGTGGAAAAAACATTGATATAAAAAAATTTAAAAATATATCAGCTAAATATCGAAATTATAACGTAGGATTGACTGTAATAATCGGGCACATAAGACATAAGGCAGGCATTATTTTGGTTTGTGTGCTGTCGATAATTTCCAAGGCATTTGTTGGCAATAGAGAAAATTCGATATCATTTGTTGCCTTTACCTATCTATCAGGGACTCAGAACTTTGGGAGACTATAAGAAGCCATACATAGACCACAGTTAAACTAGTATTAGCAGCATGTGCTTAATAACTGATAGACAATCTTTTCTCTTATTAACTTTATTTTTCCTCTAATTTTTCCCAATTATTTATTATTAGTTTTACAAATCATTATTACTATCAATTTAATAATATTATGTTATTATCATCATCATTATTATTGTTAGTGGCATTGTTTCCAATAAATTATGTTACATTTGCTGTAATATATAACTGAATACTTGGAATTTTTTAAATTTCAAGTTGGATTTAAATTTGAAACATACATTCATACTTAAAAGAAATTGTTTTAAACATCCAAACAAGACATGTATTCGACAGCCGATCGTTGGCAGGACTATGAACAAGACTATAATAGTGGTATTAACGCAAACATCACTTATTTAGATCATCAACAAATTAACGCAATCACCAATTTATCATCGCTTAATCACACCGATTCTGGTACATTGTTGTCACTCGATGCCAATGACAATAACGCCAGCGCTGACTATAGATGGTAAGAAAATTCAAATGCAAATCAGCGAATACACAGTACTGTAAACCATTATTTATAAAAGCTTAGTTGTTATAATATTATATTATAATACTTTCAAAACATGTTACAGTATAAGTTGTATATGCGTTTATGCGTGCAATTGTTTCGTTTAAAGTAATTGTTTTTTTCTTTGCTTATTAAAAATAAATAAGTTAATCTACTAATTTGGTTATACTAAGCTTATAGCTCGCACTTATGTAGAGTTTTTGAATTTGAAAACATCAGTTGAAGAGTGTCTAGATTTTTTTTGAATATATAGTATTCAAAAATAATTTCAGAATTTGATTTTAAAAAATTGTGTGAAACCTTTAGCGAGATATAAAACTAATTTACAATCATTATTATAGAACGCATTATATAACTGTAACTCGCCATATATTTTATATTATATAAAATAAAAGTGAATATTATGAAAAAAATTGTGGATAACATACGCAGTATTGTCTGTATGCGCTCTCGAATCGCTGCTTTCCAATGCAAATCTAAAGGTCAAAAAGTCAGACAACTCACTCACACCTGCACACAGTCTTTCAATGACTTAAGGTTTTACGCTAAAGGTGTATGTGTTTAAACTTTTAAGACCATGCTATTTCTCGAAAGCCGAAATTTTTATAACAACAATCTCCGACACCTTTCTAACGCATACCCCATAACCGACACACAACGCACAACCAGCTCTTCTTCTTATTCTTTAATATTTTAAATGCTTTATTGTACAATTGGCACTCCCTTGTCAACAGTAATATTGTCTCATTTTATGTCCCATTTAGCCTAAAATTTTTAATACAATGTTTATTATTTGATTAACTATTGAAATAACTTTTTTGAAAATCTTAAAAGATATTTGAAACAAAATCTTACAAATGTCTACAACTTGTCCAAAAAATAAAAGTATTCAAAAATTAAATTTCAATGAATTTACGAAAATTTAAATTGGAATATATGTATATACATATTTCGACCACACGTGAAACACTATAAGATATATATACGTAGAAATACGGTTTTCTTTACCACTACTGTTTCGCTAATACTGTACTACCATTTCGCTATCACTTGAGATCGGAATAAGAAGCAGAGCTGACACTTGAATACGATTTTTGGGATTACACGCGTCGTATTCTGTGTTCAGAAATAAATTTTAGGTAAATGACACTAAACAGTCAATGTTTGCTTGAGAATGAAAATTTTTTAGAAAATTAACTTTTTTAGGTGCGGTTTGATAAATAAAAAAAAGTTTATCCCTTATCCCTAATTGTTTAAACACGAGGCGCAAAACATTTTTTTAGGACCGCTATGAATATCTTTTAGATCAATATTATTCTCAAAATTATTTCCCGAATTTTCTCGCATAAGAGTTCATTAAAACTTGAACGAACAATGTGTTCATCAAAAAACTTACTGAACTATCCATTAAATGATTTGTTTTTCTTACACTCTGAAGAAGCACTTTAAAACGATTATTTTTCTAATATGTCAAACCACTATATATGTCAATCATCACAAAAATTAGTTAAGCTCACAAACATATATTAGAAGTGAATGATTCAAGTCTTTTTATTTTATATATACGAAACAATTCTCGAAATCGCTCTCAAGTCCTCTCGAAATATTAAGCTCTTGTTGAAGTGGTTAGACTTGTATCTCAAGTTAAACTCCTAAATTATGAGAGAAGAGATCTAAAACTAAACGATTTAGTTTGAACAACGCATTAAATAATAATAATTGTCAACTTTTATCAAATTACTATAAACTCTAAAATAACGCAGTATTCTCACCGCACTTTTAGCACGCAAAACATGGATTTAAAGTGAAGTGAAAATTAACTAAATTTTTTATGCATTTGATAATCAATATATGCTTAGAGACATTATTTATTCATTAAGTATTGCTTCACATGTGAAGAAAATTTGTGTTGCTTAATGAGAAAGTAAATTTGATTAATAAGATAATAACTTTAGTCTATATATTATCGAATTTATCGCGTGATAATTTTTTGTGTGACAATATTTTACTTTACTTTACTTAACGTTACGACATTAAAAGCGCATATTCTGCAGCTTTATTAAGCATTTTAGCTCAAATAACAACTGAAATCAATCTGTAACTACAAAGAAATTTTTAAGTATTTTGAGCAAATTTTCATTTACAGCATTAACTCGAGTTAGAGTTATCGATAATAAATATATATCTAACATAGCATAATACAGGATTTGAGTGATTCTCTCGCTATTATTGTTCACTAGAAACTATTCATTATCTAGGCTTTCAGAAATTATTTCAATTATGTGCCATCACTTCTAAAAAAAACGTGTCAAGCATTAGATATTTTTACTAATCATTTACTGAAATATTTGAAGTCTTATTGTTATTTGCTAATAAGCTTAAAAAATACGAATTAAACGTAAATTTTAATTAATTGTGAATCAAAAACATTGAATATATGGGTCAAAACAATTATATATTATTCAATTATTAACTTTTTTAGATAGAGTTAGATAGCTTTAAAAAAATAATAAGACGCGTAGAAATGAAGTAATAGTAATGACTAACAATTGAATCGAAATGAGTGAATGAATGAATTATAAAATGTTTATGATGCCTACTTTTTTGAGACCAATATCCTAATAAGTGTACTGTCAAGCAGTTAAGGGTAATAAACTTGGTTTGCTTTATTTGCGCCGCCATTTCTCATTGAAAGCACAGTAAGAAGTGCGCACCTCTTCACATAAGAACTACTTACTACCGTTCAAGAAGTAGTAGTAGAAGAAGAAGTAGCAGTAAAGAAAAACAGTAAAAGAAGTAAAGATTAACGCAGAGAAAAAGAGGGAGAATGAGAGGGAGAAAGGATAGCAAAGAGGGGCTTACAGTTGTTCACTTCTTGAGCAGTTGGCACGCACTCGATGATGATGATGATGATGATGGTTATGGTACATGCGTTTTGAGTGGCACTTATAGTGGTTGTTGAGTCGTCTCCTCTTGTTCCGCGAATAAGAATCTTCTTGAATGAGGAGAGGGTGGCGCGCATATTGTTAAGGACCATCCAATGCGCCACTCAACTCATCCACCGAAAGCATTG